>PVLD010016568.1:19937-44665 GCA_004027595.1 Dinomys branickii | reverse complement strand
GTGTCTGTTTGTCAATAGGTTTTTGTACTTTTATGTTTCTAAAATTAAAAAAAAAAAAACTGCCCAAAAATAACACGGGCAAAAATGTAGCTTCAAGAGAAAATATAAGGGGGCTGGCGATATAGCTCAGTGGAATAAGCACCTGCCTGGCAAGCACCAGGCCCCGAGTTCAATCACCAGTACCGCAAAAGAAAAAAAAAGAGAGAGAAAACATAAGGCTAGTTTCTGTTTACATAAATATTGCAGTCAACTTTTACTTGAAATAAACTCTGGCAGTACTAAGCCATGCAAAGTAGGATTTGTAAACAAACGAAATGCACCGATTTCACAGTAGCAGTGAATTTGGGAAATGGATGTAGGGAACTAGGGCTCTGAAAGCTACAAGTGGAGGTTTCAGCGTTATCTCCAGCGCTACCTGGTTCTGTCAGACCAGTACCTGAAACAAAATGCCTGGATTTGTTTTTCTGTGTCATGAACACACAGGTGCTCATGATTTTTCAAAATTAAAACCTATGTACGCTGAATATACAAAGTGGTCCGACTATAAAGAGCTGGTAAGTGTCCTGTTAGGATGAGCTTTTCCCCCAGAGTGAAAGGGCAAGTTGCTTTATCCCACATTAAATCAGATTAAATTCTAAATCTTTAAGAGCTGAGAAATAATATGTGCCCGCGCTGGGCAGTTAGGATGGACTCCCCGGGAAGCAGAGCAGGAGCGGAGCGCTCAGGGAGTCAAGCGGGGAGCAGACCGCAGAGCTCCCAGGCAGAGGACTGCGGGAGGGGCTGACGCTAGGCCAGTCCTCGCGCTGCTCCCAGCGTGGGGCGGGGCTGGCTCCGGCCAGAGCTCTGAGGAGCGCGGGGAACACCTCACCTTCCCCCGTTTCCCAGTGACCAAGGGTTACCCGTCCTCCATGAGGTGACAATGAACCCACAGTCGGACTCCAGAGAAGCCCTCAGTGGTCTTTCAGCCCTAGGACAGGAGGCTGCGGTACCCCTGAACCTAGACCTGGGGGACTATGTGCTCTGCCCAAAGGGGCAACCGATCTGAAATAACGGGAGGAAAGGTTAGATATCAGGAAATGCTGCTAGGCCTAAAGGTTAAGAGTTAACAATAAAAAAAGGATAGCTGAATTTTCTGGAGACTTTAGTGGGAGGTTCCAGAAAGATCTGTCAAAACCATAGGCCTGAATGGGTGGAGCACGCTACCCAAGATACCTTGTTGATAACAAAGTTTCCGAGATTTTGGTTCTAACTGTTCCACCTGTGGATTCTCTTCCCTCCCTCCCTAGTCCTGCCCCGCAGTCGTTCCTTCCTTCCCTTTTCCTTCTTTCCTTCTGTCCCCACACCTCTTCACAACTTTTATGCAATAGCTTTCTTTTCTGCACTAAGTTGAATCTCAATTCCTATTCACTGTGAGCTCAAATTTATAACAGAAAATAAAATAATATTTGATATTTGTTCTTAATAAATAATTTTAGGCAAGGAAAGCAGATATTTAATTCAGTTCCTTCACCAATAACTCATACTGAAAAAGCCATTAGTGTAAAATCACTTTTATCTTCCCTTTATAATTATGATTTTGACCCATTTATTGATCAAAGTCCAGCAAATGTTGCAAATATCTTTGATGGCATTTTTAATCCTATCCATTTTCATTATATCTTCTGCATAAAAAGCCACCTCAATCCATCTAATTTGGGTTACTTTAGAACATTCCATGTAAAATGTCGAGGATGAATTTTGTTTATCAGTATCATCTAATTAGCATCACAGTCTAGTGGAACAGTGAGGGTAAAAAATGAGCAGAAGAAGAAGTAAAACTAAACCCATGTCCCAGAAATACGGAGATTAAAACTCATTTTTCCTTTCCTTTTTTTTAGAAATTGGTCTTGCCATGTAAACCAGAAACATGTTTTAAAAATTCTGCCTGACAAAACAAATGAAAGCCCAAGAAAATTAAAAGAAGGTGCACACGTCTCTTCTACCTCTACTAGTCTATTTGAACAGAGCAGGAGTCACACACTCTTACCAGGCCTTTGGCACCCAGACAGGTAACAGGAGTAAATGAAGCGGCTCTTATTTTTAATGTTGAAAACTTTTTATTAGTACGTGTTTTCAAGACACAATGATTGCATTCATCATGAGGAGCTGGTAGAGGTACACACTCATCTTAATTCTTTTATTTATTTGCTTAAAAAAATTTTTTTTTAGGTGCCAAGAATCAAACTCAGGACCTCACGCTTGCCAGGCAGGCACTGTGCCACTGGGCTATATCCCAAGCCCCATGTTAATTATTTTTTAAAATTTTGGTTTTTATTTTTATTTTTTTCAATTTTAAAGAGAATTTTTAAAAAAGAACAATAGCAAAATGCCAACAACATAGACAAAAACAAAACAAAGCAAAACAATAAAAATGATGCAGGGTTTCAGAACAAAATGATAGGGATTAATAGTGGTTGTTAAATTACATATTTTTATCTTCATCAAAGTTGGTTAGATTACAAGACGTAAGAATGCAAGATTAATCAACCATGAAAAAGAATAAAAAATAAAAACAAAAAAACTGTAAATGATACAGAGTTTCACCAAACAAGATGATAGGAATTCAACAATAGTTATGTTGCCTATTGTTTGAAGACCCACCTTCATTCTTTTAACTTCGTCTCCCCTCTCCCCGCATCTCTCAGTCCCCAGAGGAAGCGGAGCACTGATGGGGAGCTCTGGAGACTGCACAGCTGCGTCCAGAAGACCGTAATAATTTCACCTCTCCTTTTGGAGTGGACGAAGGACCCAGCACACGGCCCAGCACAAACCGTACAGGGATACATGAGATGTACAAAACTCAATGAACCCGTAAATGCTGTGATTATCGTACAAAGCTAGACTACTTCAGTCCGGTGGTGTCAAAAACTTTACTGTTTCATGATCCAGTCAACAGTAAGTGGCAGAGGCATTAAAAGTATATTTGCGCGAAGTTCTTAGCTGAAGGTAAAGCCAGCATGTAATGATTTTATCCAATGACAGAAAGAGATTCCCAGTGCAGAGATTGCCATCACCTCCCCTCCGCGTGGGGTCCTCTCACCCAGAGCACACATCAGCAGGTACAGTGTCTGTCGTTTTGGCTTCCAGTGAATTTATTTCCAAAAAAGTCCAGACATGATTTTATCTGCAAAGTGGAAAGCAGAGGAGAAAGCGTCATATCTTATGTCATGTGCTGAACCTAGACAGGCTTTATTTCAGGCCATAACTCATTCGTGAATGGAAAGCGAACTTTGACCTCAATCCATTTGGTTTGGTTTTAACAGGAAAAGCACCTGGTGCCTACTCTGAAGGTGAGTCTAACGTCAGGCTGGGTCGCATGTGACATTTTGTTCCAGAGAAAAGCTCATCTGGAGGGCAGTAGGGAGCAGAGAATAAGACAATTATAATAATACGCTGGGTTAACAGCATTTAAATCTTATGAATGGGCTTAAACCTCGGCCACTTATCACCCTGTCACCTTGAAGTAGTTGTTTTTCCTCAAGAAGCTTCAGCATCTTCACTGGGAAAAGAAGCGCCTCTGCAGTCCTTTTTGGTATCCTCAACCTGGCTGCACGTGCTAAGCCTTTATTACTATCCTCGAGGCTCAGCCCGGCCCCAGGGAGATTTCAAAGCTTCAGGGGAGCCTCCCTGGCATCCATGTGAGAGCGCGCTTGGTGTTTCCTCGTTGGAAGCACGTGCTGTGCACTTTACATTCTGCTTAGACCCTGGGTGTAGTGTTAGTCATCAAAATGACGATTCTTCCTCTCTTTCTACAGTTCTGCTTCTGAGGTTTCAGTTGCCTACAGTCAACCATAGCAAGAAAGCATTATATAAAAAATTCATCATTATTTACAAGTTTTAAATATCTTTTATTTTTAAAAGTATATTATTGTAATTGTTCTGTTTTATTTATTAGTCATTGTTGTTGTTCTTATAGGATGCATAATTTGTAAATTAAGCTTTATCATCAAGAAAAAATATAATATACCTGGAAATGAGTACTATCTGTGGTACCTCTAGCATCCACTGGAGATCTTGGGACACAGCTCCCATGGATAATTACATTTATTCTCACTAAGTACTCATGGAGTGTCACTGCATAGAGACCCTGTGGTGGGCTGTAGAGATGCACAAACCCAAAGGAATTCACTTTTAAGAGTTTTGACTAACGTGTAGGAAATACATTTAGAGCTTTCACTCTTTTGAATGAAAGCACTGTGGAAAATCCAAATGTATTTTCTACATTTAGAGCTTGCATTCCAAAATAGAGAGCTTGGCTTAAAGGATATACCTCATGATCTGTAATCTGAGTTGTATTATATATTGCTCTGAAATGCACTGTAGACAATAAGATAAAAAAAAGGAAATAAAAGGTACACAGGCTGAGAAGGAAATAAAATTGTTTTTGTTCACAGATGACACCATCGTTCATGCAAAAAAATCTTGAAGAACTAAGAAAACATATCTTCTCGAACTAATAAGTGATTGCATTAAGGTTGCAGTGTACAGGATTAATACACAAAACTCAGTTGTTTTCTTATATACAGCAGTGGAAACTTGAAAGAAAAAGTACAAAATAATAAAAGCACTAACAGTACAAGAGCAAGTGGAGGATGAGAAGGAGGGAAAATAAGCATGAATCTAACACAATATGACCAGGAGCTATGTGAGGAGAAACTATAAATCTGATAAAGGAAATTAAAAGAGGTCTAAATAAATGTGCGAAATTATTAGTGTTCATCAAAAGAAGATTTGATATTGTTCCAACAATATCAAAGATCGGCTCTTATCTGATCTCCAGGTTCTATGCAATCTCAGTAGACTACTTTGAGGATATTTATAAACTGCTTCTACAGTTTATATGGAAAGACAAAAAGAACCAGAACGCTGAACAGAATATTAAATAAGAAAAAGTTGGAGGATTGAATCTAAATCTTTCAGCCTTTTAATAAAGCTACAGTAATCAAAATCGTGTGGTATTTGTAAAAGAATAAAAATCTCAATTAAAGAAGCAGAATAGAGCACTCAGAACAGATCTGTGTAAATACAGCCCACGGGAGTAAGAGCAATTCAGTGCAGAAAGATGGGAGAATCTTTTCAACAAACAGTGCTGGAACGAGTAGATGCATATGGCAACAAACAAAATTCAAAACACAAAACAAGAAAAGAATCTAGACACTGACATTACACCTTTCATATCACACTGATTTTAGTTTAAAAAAAAAAAATCAGATCATAGACCTAAGCCTCAACACAAAACTAGTAAAACACAACACAGGAGAAAATCTAAGTGACCTCAGATTTGGTGGTGAGTTTTAAGACAACACCAAAAAAAATCTATGAAAAAAAGAAAAACAAGTAGGACTTCACTAAAATTAAAAACTTCTATTCTGTGAAGGATACTATTAAGAGGATAAAAAGACAAGCCACAGACTGGGAGGATATTTTTTTGCAAAACACTGTTTGATAAGGGACTTGGATCAAAAATATGCAAAGAACTCTTAAAACATAACAGTACTAAAATGAACAACCCAGTTAAATTGATAAGCAATCCTCAGGGACAATTCACAAAAGATGCTAAACAAGTATATGAAAAGATGTACAACATCAGTAAAGAGATACCAGCAGACCCCTATTGGAATTGTTCAAATCTAAGACAGTGGGATACTCAATGCAGGTGAAGAGATGGAGTAATTCTCATTCATTGCTGGTGGGATGCAAGATGATGGGGTCACTGAGAGACAATTTGGCAGTGTTTTACAAAGTTAAACATAGTCTTACCACATGATTCAGCAACTCTACTCATTGGTTATTAACTGAGTTGAAACTTTGTGCCCACATAAAATGTTTATAACAGCTTTATTCATAATCCCCAAAGTTTGGAAACAACTAAGATATCCTTCAGCAGGAAAATTAATTAGAAAGAAACTTGGTATATCTATATGATGAAATAGTATTCAGCAATGGAAGTGAGCTCTTCACCTATAAATAAAACTGAGCTGACAGGGCACCAAAAGACATGGAGGAATCTTAAATGTGTTTTGTTAGGTGAGACAAGTCAATCAGAAAAGGCTACACATAATGTATGATTTCAACTGTGCAGCATTTTGGAAAAGGCAAAGCTATGAAGACAATGAAAAGAACCATTAGTTTCCAAGGACTCAAGAAGCACTAGGGAAGGGGATGAGATGAATGAGGAGAAACATATGGGAAGAGCAAAACTGTTCTGCGCGGTACTGTGATGATACTATGTGTGTAACATTATGAATTTGGTCAAGTGCACAGAATGTACAAGAGTGATCCCTTATATAAATCTGGGTTTAGTTAGTAATAATGTACAGATGTTCCTTGAGGGGCTACAGCCTGATAAACTCCTTGAAGTAAGACATAATATTAAGTCAAGTAGGCCCTTACCACACTTGACCGACAGAACAGGTTATTAGATTATTTGTGTTTCCCTAGTGGTTAGGGAAGTTAAGCATCTTCACATGTTCTTGGCCATCTGTACGTACATCAGAAAAATGTCTACTTGTGTCTGTGCCCATTTTTAATGGCATTGTTCTTTATGTTGGGTTTATTTATAAACTATTCACTTGTCAGGTCTCTGGTGTAAAAATCTTCTCTAGACCTTTAGCTTTGTTTCCAGCCTCTTTAACTGGGTGTTTTGTAGATCGAAAGTTTTAGGTTTTGTGAGTTCTCATTTATCAGTTTTCCCATTTAGATTTGTGCTTTGGGGGTCAGGTCCAAGAATTCTTTAATTAGCCTTAAATCCAGATGATTGCTCAAATTTGTTATCCCTAAAGACCTTATAGTTCTACTGCTTACGTGTATGTCTGTGGCCCCTCCTCCTTGCTTTCCTTGCTTTGTCTAATTTGGCTATCAGAATAGTCCCAGCCTCATAAAACAAGTGGGAAGTGCTCTTTCTGCTTCTGTTTTATGGACAAGATTGCATAAAATCGATATGAATTCATCTTCAGGTGTCTGCTGGACATCTCTAGTGAAACTCCCTGTGCCTAGAGACAATTTTCTAAGTATAAGTTCCATTTCTGCCATGGCTCTGTGACTACTATGCAGGTGATCTGTTTCATCTCTGTTGCATTTTGGTGGCTTGCGTTTTTCAGGGAGTTAGTCATTTCTTCCACGTTCTTGAATGTAAGAGCATGCCTTTGTCCCTCATAGGCCTGCTTGTTCCCCTCTGTGGCCTCAGGACCTGCAGTGATTCCCATTCTGTTTCCATATTGGAGATTCACACGTTCTTTATCACTGTGAGCTTTAGAGTGGTTCATCAACCACGGTCATCTCCATGAGCCTTTCCTGTCACTGATTTTCTCTCCTGATTTCCTATTTCAATCCTGTTGGGTTCTGCTCTTATTTTTATTGGTTCCTCCCTCTGCTTGCTCTGGTTTAATTTGCTTTCTCCCTTGTTAGGGTAAGAACTCAGGTTGCTGCTCTGAATCCCTTTCTCCTTCCAAACATCTGCAGGTAGATGTAAATCCCCTTAGGAGAACTACTGCAGCGGCATCCCAGGAGCATGGGGTGCGGCCTCTCCACTCTCTCTGCCTCTCCAATGCTGCCTATGCCTTTCGCCATCTGCAGGCTGCCCGACACCACCTCTTCCTCTGTTTCATCTGCCTTAGACATAAGGGCAGATCCTGACGACTGAGACCACACACCAGAACCTATCTCTCTCCTCTCCTTCAAGCCATCTCAGAAATGAGAGCCTGTTCCATCCTTGCGTTTTGACTGTTATTTCTCAGGAATGAGGGCAGGGCTCCTTCTCATTCTCGTGGAAGTCTAAGAAAGCCCTTTGGTTTTGCCCAGTCCTTAGCCTGCTTCATAGCGCAGACACCACTGAGTTCAAGGATTCCTATTCACCATCACAGCTGCACAAGTCTGATGGTTTCTCTGTCTGGTAATGAAGCCCCTGAGCCAGGAAACAGTACCCTGCTTCCTATAAAGCCTTGGTCCAGGACCAAGACTCCCAGAGGTATTCGTGTGTGCCAGGCCACTGGGTGGGCAGGAGCCTCTGTAAGGGAGGGAGCAGAGCCTCACATGTATGGCCTGGGGCTGAACTCAGGTCAGGAGCTCTTCTTTACTCGGCAGGTCCCAGGCCTCCCAGGAGCTGGGTCTGCCGTGCACATGAGCCCCAGCCCTTTCTTGAGGGGTGTGTGAGCTTGCCCACCCTGGCTGGTTGTAACTCAATGGGGCCCATGGTACAATTTGCTTTGGTTTGCTCTTCAAAACAAAACAAAAATTCCCAAAACTTTATAGTTTGAATATATGCATTTTATAGAGGGTGCTTACAAAGTATTTTTCTAATGCATGTGTCTAAAATGAAGCAGAGGGGCTGGGGATACAGCTCAGTGGAATAAGCGCTTGCCTAGCAAGCGCAGGGTCCTGAGTTCGATCCCCAGAACCACAAAAAAAAAAAAAAAAGAAAAAAGAAAAGAAAAAAAAAGAAAATGAAGCAGAAATGTACAGTTATGGGGTGAGGTTACAGTGGTCACTCCCTTTGCCCAGTGACCCATGTGATGACTTCCTGTCTGGTACCAGACACATTAGGTAATTGCTTCCCTCCCCTTCTGTCACTCTTCACTCTTTTCTTTTGCTTGGTCTTTGCTGTTAGCTTGTAAGTCTCCCTCTGAGGAGAACAATACAGCATTAGGGAGATTAAAACTTTGAAGGGATAAGTACTTGAGGTTTGAGACCTGTTCTCAGAAGATAAATGAGCTCTATCTAAATTGCCTAGAAGAATCACACAATTCCAGAATCTCTTGCAGTGGCTGTGCTGGTGTCTGCTAATATAAAGTAAGTTGTGCCCACTAGCACAGAGAGCCTGTCTTCCTCCTGCCTACTCCTAACAGAGATGTGGAGATACTAGGAAAACATTAGGGGAAAACCTCACTCTGAGTCAGATCACAGAAAGTAGTAGAGAGGAAGAACCCTGAAAACAAGAATAAGGGTCTCACCCCCACCTCACCAGTTTGGAGCCTGGTACAAACCACACAGCAGCAACTAAGGGCAAAATCATGGCTGTAACATAAGGAATGAGAGAGTGATGGAAATGTATTCTCTCTGTTTAGAATATGGAACTGAGTTAAGCCAATGCAAACCTTACCAGGGGTGATTGAAAAATACAGGGAGCATTTAAATTATAAACTTTTACTTCAACATAAGACACTTTGCCATTAATTCCACCTCAAATTGCTCCTTCACTGGGGACACATTCAGCCCATCATGTTTGCCAATTTCTGAAGCAGCTCTAGAAGTCCTCTTTCACAAACGTCTCTATAAAGTGACCAAAAATACAGTGAACGCTGCTGCCACGTGGCATCCAACAGAAAGGCAGGCGGGTGAAAACATTACCGCGTGCCCTGGTCTAACTTAGTCACCTGATCTGGCACCGCGGGACTTCCAGCCATTTCCCAAAGTCAAAATGACTGAAAACTAAAGGTTTCGGATGGATTTGGGGCTAAGACATTGAAGCAGCCAGAACAGCACAATTAGAGACATGAAAGAGGACTTTAGGAACTGCCTCAGAAAATGTCAAGAATGGTAGGGTAAATGCATTGGGAGCCAGGAGGAGTATTTGGAGGAAGATTCATGGTAATATGTCTTTAACTGTAATGCATTTAAAAATTTTTAAACATACCATGTTTTTCGTTCACACCTCATACAATCGTGTGATCTTCCACACGGGACTAATGAGTCACAGCAGATGGTCTCAGTACCCTAGCTAATCGCTGCAAATGGATGTGGTGTTTTGGCCTTTAAGATGTTCAGTTCTGTCTGGTAACTACCATATGGTCCCCTGTGGTCTGCACAGTGATCTGTCACTTGAACAGTGTCTTATTTATTATACTTCAAAAATATTTGCAGAGTGAATAATGAGTTGCTGCTTTGTAAAACTACAAATGAAAAACCTGGCTGGAAGTGGCAACTTGACATCTCGGGGAGTCACCCTAGCCCCAGACTCTAGAGACTCACAAGCAAAGATGTGAAACATGAAACAAACCCTCTTTATTTGGCCCTTTTGAATCAAGGTCTTGTTATACAGTTCCTGCTGACCTTGAACTCCCTGTGTAGTCCAGGCTTTCCTCAAACTCATGGCATTCCTTGTGTCTCAGCGTCCTGGGCTGGGATTACAGGCACGCGCCACCATGCCCGGCCCTCTGCTGGGTTTTGATGTCAATTTTCTGTGCTTACTAATTTTTACTAACTTTGCACAAATCAGAGACAAGGTTTGGTTTAATCATTGAAACCGGTGCCATCTCATCCATAGCAGCCTTGCATGCTTGTCACCTCTGGGAAACAGGTGTTTCCTGTTCTGCTCCTCACCTGACTCCTCAGAGCACTGCAGAGCTGAGTTGCAGAGAAGCTGTTTTCTCCTGCCCCCCCATGATGGCTGTCCCACACACGTGGCTCTGTTTTAACTTTTTCTTCTTGGAGGGGCAGGTTTCCAAGAGTCACAAAATCCACTGTCAGGACGTTCCAGCGAAGCTGCAGCCGTCCCTACCCATCACTGGCTGGGGATCTTCAAAGTGAACAGAGTGCATCCCCCAAAGAAGCAAATGCACGTGACCTCATGTGACCGCAATCATAGCTGCAGGTCTTGCAAAAGTTTTGCAACGCCTGCCACTTCCGTGCTCATATGTTAAGAGGCTACCATTGCTCTTCTCTCTCTCTCCTCTCTCTCCCCCTCCCCCTCCCCCTTGGGAGACAGGGTCTGTGATGTAATCCAGGTTGCCCTTGAACTCCCTTTGTAGCTCAGGCTGTCCTGGGCCATCCTCTTGCCTCCCCTCCTGAATGCTGGGATTACAGCTGTGCACCACTAGGCCTAGCAGGTAAGGCCGACTGAATTGGACTGTAGCGTAGCACTGTCTTGCATTTGTTCCTGCAACTGAATTTCTGCACTTTCCTTTGAAGAACAGGGTGAGGGCTGCAGCAAAGATGATGCGAGAGGGGAAGGGGAAGAAATTGAGAAAGGTGGCTTGGGCCAAGCATCACATCTTTCTCATGTCGGCCATGACAGGAAGTCTCCCAGGGCACCGCTCATTTTAAGTGGCGCACATGTGGGGAGGAAATAGACTCACTCAGGGGCTAGGCTGAGATTGCTACCATTCTGGAAAAGAGAGTAAGCCCTTAACACATTACATAGAAACTACTACTTAGAGCATCCAAGGAGGGATGGCCGGGAAACCGCGGAGATTCACACGTGAGTGTCCTCATCAGTCAGCAGAGGCAGGCGGACCTGAGCCTTCCAATCTGGAAGGTAAAGCACAGAGGAGGTGGGGAAGTGGCTGAGCCCTGAACTACCCTCCAGATAAGGGGAAGGAGTGGGTGAGGATCCTCCTAGTGCCCTTCCCATCGTGTGTTATTGAGAAAGCAGGGGCGGGGGTGTGGAGAAAAACATGAGAAAGGACAGCCCCTCATTCTGACTGCGGGGCAGTGGTGAGAGAAGCTGCCAGAGTCTGCATAGCTCACCAACTTCGCTCCTCCAGGTTGGGAGGAAAGTGAGGGCAAAATATTAAAACTCTAAAGACCTAATAATTCTCACAAAAATACAGAAACCTAAAAAAGGCAAAGAAAAGAAAGACAAATTGCAACCTCCACACAGAGATGAGGGATGAGGAGGTGAGGACTTGTGCAGGGGTGAAGTTAGGGCTTGGCCCTGCAGGCAGGCCAGAGCCCAAGGTTCAAACCCACGAGCTCAGTCCCACGGCAGGAAAGGCCTTGCAGCATGATGTGGCCTGACTCCAGGGAGGTCACATCAAATTTGGGCCGTCCTCATATTGGAGGTCAGTCAAGTTTGGCCCATCCTCATCTGGGGCCTGCCCTGCAGTTGGTCACACCCGCATAGGGCAGGAGGACACAGAGGACATGCCACATGTCGGCCTCACTGACTGCTGTGATGATACAGGTGGGCTCAGAGAGAGCAGGACATGGAGACACGTTTCAGAGCCTTGGAGCTACCTCAGGTGAGCAAGCCCTGAAGTTGACAAAGGAAGGACTTCTCAGATCTCTTCTCCCTTAAACCCCAAGAAAATGATAAGGAGACTAAAAACAGAAATAGAAATGTTAGTGTTAAAAAAAAAAGGGAGCTGGGAGTGGTGGCACACTCCTATAATCCCAGCACTCGGGAGGCTGAGGCAGGAGGATCATTGCGGGTTTGAAGCAAGCCTGGGATACAAAGTGAGCTCAATGTCACCCTGAGCTGTGTAGTGAGATTCTGTCTCAAAAAGAAAAAAAGAGAGAAAGAGAAAATCTCTAATGCCCACTTTAATACACCTGAAGCAGGATAGCTGAGAGGAGGGAAAATCCCGACAATGTGATTTCATGACAGGACCAGACCTCATGTGCAGTGCGGGAAGGTGGTCACAGGCAGCAGGATGTGATGTGAAGACTCAAGAGCAGCTAGCAGCAGGGATGCACGCCTCAAGGATCACAGAATTGTGGTGGCTTCTGCTGGAGAACTAGCTCTTTCAAGTTGCATGGGAGCCATGAACAGAGAACAAGTGGGACCAGGGCTGGTGCACAGTTCAGCCACAGTTTTACCTTCAGCTTTGCCCAGAGAATCCCCTACGTGAGTGGCTGGCAGTCTATTTTGTTCTAGGCCATTGATACAAAGCACACTTTTTTTTCTATTTTAAAGAGAATATTAAAAAACGAATAGCAAAATGCCCACATCACAGACAAAAACAAAACAAAGCAAAAACATTAAAAATGATACAGGGTTTCAAAACAAAATGATAAGAATTAACAGTGGTTGTTATATTACATATTGTTATCTTCAGTGAAGTTGCTTA
This sequence comes from Dinomys branickii, assembly GCA_004027595.1. Classification (NCBI taxonomy): domain Eukaryota; kingdom Metazoa; phylum Chordata; class Mammalia; order Rodentia; family Dinomyidae; genus Dinomys; species Dinomys branickii. The sequence goes on along the minus strand of PVLD010016568.1, from coordinate 31,841 downwards.
GATTACCAGATGTATGAATGCAAGATTGATCAAACCATTAAAGAGAATAAAAAATAACAATTAAAAATCATTAGTGATGATACAGAGTTTCACTAAACAAGATGGTAGCAATTCAACAATGGTTGTCATATTACATATTGTCATCTTCAAATCAGTTGCTCAGATTACCAGATATAAGAATGCAAAATTGGTCAAAATAAAAATATTAAGCATTAACTGTTCTGTTCAATAAACCACCAAACAGCAGTACACTTATCCCAGGTGTCCTTCTATATCATATATATTTTGCCTTCCTTCTTTCTTTTTCTTCTTTCCCCCACCCTATTTTTTCCTTTGAGTAATTTCTTTCCCTTTCGTATTACCTATTGTACATTTTAGGTTTTATTTATTCTTTCACGTTCTAATACTAGGGAGACAATATGATGTTTACACATGTGGGTCTGATTTATTTCACTTATGACTATGGTCTCTAAGGAAACACAATTTTTAACAATCTCATGCAACACACATATTTCTACTGACATCATTTTCATTTAAAAGTACATATAGTCACCCTTTGGTATCTCTCGTAGGCAGGCAGGGTTTATAAATGAAAAGATTTAACACAGGACATAATTTACAGGATTATTTTATAATATTTACCAAAAGAGTCAAGTGCAGAAGAGTGTGGGAGATCTGTCCATGCACTAGAGAGCCCAAAAAATTGAGCTGAGGGCCTGGATTCCACAGCAATGTCCAGCACAGGTCCAGCTGAAGACCTAGAACCCATGACAACACCCCACCTTGAGTCCAAATGGAGGCTTAGAGCCCATGACAATGTCTCATGCAAGTCTGTATCAAGGCTCTGCACCAGGAAGGCCCACAGGCCAGCGGTGGAAGCTATAAAGTCTGGACCAGCAGGACAAAGGATCTGTGCCAGGAGGCTGAGGGATCTGCGCTGGAGCCAGGAAGTGATGCTCAAGACAAAGACCAAAGCTCCCCTGAAAAGAAAAACCATCCTCAGCAACAGCAAAGACCTGAGCTCCTCCAGTGATGAGAACAGCTGAGTTCACATCAGGAAAGCCGGCTTTCTGCTTTGAGCACACTTGGCCCACAGCAGTACAGTGCATCACAGTGAGAGCACTGTGTAAACTAGGGGCTGCTCATGTCATGGCAGTTTGGAAGCAGAGAGAGACAAGAAAGGATGAGGATCCCAATGCCCCCTTCCAGGACACACCCAAGTGACCCAACACATCCCACTCTGAAAATTCACGACCTCCCAGTAACATCTCAGGTTGGAACCAAGTCTTTAACACATGAGTCTTTGGGTGGCATTTCAGGTCCAAACTAAAGATGTCTGAAGGGATTGGTTCTAGAACCCTGTGCAGGCAGCAGAATCCCCAGATGCTCAAGCTCCCTATACAAAATAGTGTAATATTTGCATATAATTTGTGCATAAGTTTTTATACTTTTTTGTGGCCTTGTGTATGCTCAACACACCCATTACCCCTGAGCTACATCCTCCCTTATACTTTATATTTTCTCTAGACTACATGTAACACCTCAGGTAATATAAATGCTGTATCAAGTTGTTGCACTGTTTGAGAAATAATGACAAGAAAAGAAGTCTGGGCATGCTCAGTATGGCTGCTTTTTCCCCCCAAGTATTTTCAGTCCATAGGCAGCTGAATCCACAGACATGGAACCTGCAGACATGGAGGGCTAGCTGCACTCTGATGGGTGTGATGCACCCTAATACATTTTACTCAATCCTGTTCTGTTTTATTTTAAAATGCAGATGTGGCAATTGTCCCCAAGATGGCCATCCTGGTCTGCACCTCTAGGTGTTGGCAGCTGTAGATAATCCTCTCCTCTTGGCTGTGGGTAGGGCCTGTGACTTGTTTTCCAGCAAAGAGAATATGGCAAAGCTGGTCATACACCCTTCTCGTGGTGCATTAAAGATGACTTCTGTCTTAGCACATTGGAATCAGAGATTTTTCTTGCTGATTCAGTGAAGGAGGCAGCCATGTTGAAAGCCTGTACATGGTTGGTACCTATAGGTGGGTTCTAGCAACTTGGGTTACCTCTAGGACCAGGGCAGATTCCAGTCAACAACAGCCAGCATAATGCAGTAACCTTCAGCCGTGCAGCCATAAGGCAATGGATTCTACTGGTACCTTGAATGAGTTTAGAAGTGGTTTCTTCCCCATTGAGCCCCACAAGAGTGTGCTGTCCCCAGACAGCACCCTGATTACAGCCCTCTGAGACCCTGAGTTCAGCCTCCTGACCCCGTAGAGAAGTGTGAGGCACCCAATGTCTGTAGGTGGAAGCTGTTCCTATTGTAATCATTTGTTAGGCAACAATAGGAAAGGAGTGCAACACATCACACCCAGCTAAGTAGATTTTGCAATCCATTCAGGAGCTGCAAACTGCAGCTTGAAAAACAGACTTAGTTAACAGAAAGCCACGTATATTTCTGAATTCTGCGTGAATGTGACTTGTGATAGCAATAACTTACGAGTCTGTTACAGGAAATTGAATTATATGTCAAAAAAGAGATCTAAACAACTGGTGTGTGTTTAAAGGAATTATTTAAAATGATGATTCAAACACTTTCTTCCCAGAAATGAAAGAAGGATCATGTCTGCAGGTTTTAAAAAGGTACATTATGTTATGGGGGAAATGATAGAGAAAGATAAACACTGAATCATCCCCTGGTAAGTAATTAGACTTCAAAAGAGAAAATTTGGGCATCTACTAAAAATGATCACGTGACTGAAAAGGAGAAAGCTAACAAGACTTGATTCAAATTTCGCTGTGGCAGAGCCAGCAAGCTGTGCAGAAGCCCCATTCCCCCATTTCTGGGAACCCAGCTCTCCTACATCCACCAACATCGTGCAAGTGGGCGGACCACTGACTGGCTCTGGTGAATAGTGACTTCAAGAAAGTGGCATATGCTCTTTGAGGCTTTGGCTTAAGGAAAGACCTGTGCCTTTTGCAGAACCTCTGCCCTCTACGCCAGATGGATAACCAAGAAAACCAGTCTCTATGGGCTGGTGAGGCCATATTACAAAAGAAGCCCATGTTACTCAATGACCACATAGGAGAGGCCTTGCTGTTGATGAGAAACATCCTTTCTAGAGTGCTCTGTGGAGAGAAGTCCATTTTTCATTATATGTGTACCGTGATATCATCTGGAGTATTTTGTAGGTATGTGCAGTGCTGCAGCTGGTTCCTGAGCATTCAACACTAGGAGAGAGCAAAGCTGTACTAGTGAGGAACCTGGGGAAGAACTGTGGCCCCAGCATGTTATAGTCAGTAATAACTTTACAAGTGCATAGATAACAAACCTTCCCAAGCATGCACTAACTGCAGGCATAGCTTCTCCGTGAATGTTTTAAGAATGATGTAAGATTTGAAGTATTTAAAGTCCAACGGAGAAATCGTAGCAAAAGGATTCACCATAAGCATGGTCTATCTTCAAGTTAGTTAAATTTATCTAAATCTAAATTAATTTTAACCTAAGTGTTTGCAACAGAATATTAATGTATAAACAATGACTGCAGAAATAACACAAATAACAAAGATTTGGAGATGGAGTTGTAGAGAAAGTGGGACATTATTTAAATTCACAGCATTTTTATCTTTTATAGCAGGTGGCATAAAGATATTTTGAAAGCTGAAAATTCAAGCAATAATAGATATAATTTTGCATAAACATAAACAATAGAAAAACAAGGAATCATCTATGGCCAAGAAACATAGGTGGTATAAAGGAGGAAGAAGAGCTTAAATATTATTTAAAGCCTGTATGAAATATGAAGAAGCATTGACAGAAATACTTTTGTATTAGAAGACTTTAGTTCATTTCATTTAATCCATATAAATCATATAAATATAATAATTATTGTTCTTAGCTCATAACTCCCTCCCCCAGCAGGTAAGAATTCCCCTTCCGTAAGACAGGTCATGCAATGCTAATCCCTCCCTCCCCACTTCCTCACCCTCCTGTTCTGAAACTGGGCATAAAGAGACTTTGTCCCTGATCTAACATGAGACTTTCCGGGTACCAGAGGGTCCTGCTCCATACCTCAGGAGGAGTCATGCTGCCCAAAGAGGCCAAGAAGAATCCACACAGGTAGGCCTTGCTGGGATTCCCCACCCATGGCTATGGGTGAAGTTTTCATGAAAATCCAGGACCGGGTTTGGAGAGCTCCCAGACTCCTGAGCATGGGATGGGTGCTGGAGGACAGAGGCCAGGAAGCAGCCTGTGAGCCCACGGCCCCTCTCAGTACCTGCCTCTGCGCGTCCCTTGTAGGTAATCATACTATTGGCGCTTTTTTATTTAAAAAGTAAATGCAGGACTCAGAGTGTAGCTCAAAGCTAGAACTTTTGCCAAGCATGTGCAAGGTCCTAGACTTGTTTCTCACTACTAAAAAAAAAAAAATTATATAAATGTTTTAATTTTTACTTTCCAAGTATGTGTCTTTTCCATCATATTTGGAACAATTTTGCAAAATGGCCTCCTCCATAAAAGGAGAAAGGATACACTTGACTTTTTTCAACTGGAGTTCAATACAATTAGGATTAACTAAAAACACTAGGAAAAAACGTCCAAGTTGTATATTCTTGGAAGTTCTTTTAAATTACATTTGGGCTAGGAGTGGTGGTGCATGCCTGTAATCCTAACACTAAGAAGCTGAGGCAAGAGGATCGCCACAAGTGTGAGGCCAACCTGAGCTACACAGTGAATTCAAGGCCAGCCTGAACTATGCAGCAAGGCCCTGTCTCAAAACAAACAACCCCCCCCAATTAAATTACAATGATATTAAAGAAAAATTACAATAAATTATCTATCTAGTTGATAGCAATAACATTAATATTAAGGTTAAAGCATTACTCAGATAAAAATTCACGGGCAAGTACTAATTTTACTAATATTCTATTGTATATTAAAGATAAATATATAAAGACATTATAAATATAAATAAATAGACTGAGGTGGATGCTAACCTTTTAAAAAAGGCCTTAGGAAATATGTTAACATTTGCTATGTTGACTTTCTTAAATTGCTAATTGATTAAGTAACCTCTTCCTTTGGTTACAGAGTAGCATGGAAACAGACTGCTCACAACAGTCTTCCTCCTCTGAGGAAATATTAAGTATTACTTGTTCGTTCAGTTAATAAAAACAAAGTGAATATTACACACACACAAACACGCTCATGCACACAAACACACATGTACCACACACTCATTTGTGCATACACCCCTGTGCACACAATTTTTACTGAAACATTTGCATTTGACAGTAGGAACTAAAGATGTAATTGATCTAATCTCAGTTTTTCCCATTGAAATTCTTGTTTCAGATCTGTATGTAACATAGGTAAAAATCAATTCTTGCTTTTTACTGACTAGCAATTCTATAAGTAATTGATGTGTGAGATGAATTGAAGTTAAATATCATTATCATTAACCTTCTGCTTCTGCCTTTATGAAAAATCAGAAAGAGGCACTTCCCTGAAAAACTTTCTGTCTTCGCTGTCAGAAGAAATGATTCAACAGTGAAACAGCCACAGGTCAGTCATGTGATCAGATGACTTTCTGTAAAGTTTCTCAACTTCAGCTACATTGCAGTCACTGGAGGTCTTTAGAAAGTCCTGATGCCTGGGTTTCCTCTCACCCTTTGGGCATCTCAGTAGCTGGTCTGGTTTCTGGGGTCTCTGTAACCTCCTCCAGTTGAAGGAATGGGAATAGTCTGCAATCTCCTAGCAGAGTTATCAGTGGCTGCAAGTCACACCTCAACATGTCCATCCTGGGAGGCAGCCACTGTGAGTCCCACCCACTGCCAATGGCCTATTTTCCCTGACTGTCCTCCAGATGACAGATGACTCAGGTTCCTTTCTACCACTGTTTTCAGCTGTATATTTAAATCTTGATTCTAAGCACTTCTCAGGACTTACACATTTGTTGAGGGTTGGATTTTTTAATGGAATAGAAATGTTACTATGCAATACTTTCATAATGTGGCAGAAGTCATAAAAACAGTTGGGGTTAGTTATGTGCAAAGCCTTTTAATAGAAAAAGAACAAAAGATGCATTGCCTTCCATCTGCCTGAAAAGAGTAAGCAGTTAAAATTTTAGAAATGCAGCAGAAAGGAGACAAAGCATGTGGCTACTGAACACAAGTACTTTGAGTCACTTTAATTCTGGAACAAAGTTGAGTATTGCTTATGGAGGAAGGAGCACAAAAATGAACTGGGATCTCAACAAGCTGTAATTTATCTACTTTCATATTTTTAGCCAATAAAGCAAACAATTCAGAAAAGTCCTATTCCTGCAGCCTGGTAACTTCAATATTCTTTTAAATTAGGTGTCCAGTGAGATGTAGCTGGGCCATGGGGATGCCACTGGTCAACGTTTTGAGAACCACTGTGCTAGAAGATGAAGCCATGAGTCCAAGAGAGAGAAGGTGAACCTGAAAGAAGCAGTGACGAAAATGGCAAGACAAATGCAAGAAATATTCAGGAGTGCATTAGCCAGGGTTCTCCTGAAAAGCCCAACGGATGGGATATCTGTCCATCTCTCTGTCTGTCATCTGTCTGTCTGCCTGCCTCGCTATCATCTATCATGTATCTGGTATGGCTTGTGTCCAGGTGTCCCCCCAAAGCCTGATGTGCTCACAGGTGGGGCTTTTCTAAACTGGCTGGGTCGAGGGCATAATACTGCGGTTAATGGTGTGTGATACTAAATGAGTCTACTGAATGGTTTGGCATAGTCCTGGGTGTAGATAAAGGGAAGGCCCGCCCTGGGTGTGGGTGGTACCAATCAGCAGGCTTATAGCCTGGATGGAATATAAAGGGAGAGAAGGAAGGCACGCTGCTGTTGCTGCTTTGCTGCTTGTGGCTTCCTGCCTTCTCTCTGTCATACCGTGGACTATTTCTTCTCTGCCATGCCACACTGCCTTGGAGCCATATGACTGTGGATTGAAATCTCTACAGACTCTGAGCTGCAATAAACCTTTCCTCTTTTAACTTATGGGAGTCAGAAATTTTGTCCCAGCAACAAGAAAAGTAGGTAAGACATTATCTATCATCTATCTGTCATCGAAAGTGATTTACTAAGAGCAATTGGTTTATATGATTTTAGAGGCTGAGAGTTTCCTGAAAATTGAAGTAGATTCCAGTACAGGGATGAAGACCTAAGAACCAGCAGCACTGCGAGCAGACCTGTGTTCCTGCACAGTTAGACAAAGGATGTCCTCTTCCTTCCTCTGCCTTTGTACTCTAATTGGTCCCTCCCTGGATGAGATGAGGCTCACCTGCACAGATGGGGGTGGACCAGCTTTACTTAGTCTGCAGTGTGAATGCTGATCTTGCCTGGCCCTAACAGACACACCCAGAAATAACACCGAACTGGTTACCTGGGCACCCAGCTACCAGAGCAGTGCAGTGAGCGAGTCCAAGGTAGCTGGAGCACCCTGCGGGGGATTCCTGGCAAAGTGTCTTTCACGGTAATCAATTTTAGAAGCCTCAACATTTCCTGTATATTTTAGTCATGATGAGTATTTCTTAAAATTAGCTAGTTGTACATTATTTCTTTATAGTAAAACACAGGCTGAGAAGCTTTCAGCGTTCTCCAACACTGGTGATGTGGCTGGGAACTTCCGCAGAATTTTGCCATGGCACTGCGCACTACACTTTGATGCCATTGTCCCAGGAGCACACAAATTCTGCCACTTTTCTGTGTTTTTCTTAGCACTGTAGATGTCGCTTGGGCACTTTTTTGAGTGTTCTCACAGTAGCTCAGTGAACTCCCTCTTTCCTTTGGTGGGTGTGCCATATGTACTGCAGGCCAGAGCACAGCTTCTCAGACGTGCATATTTTTCCCTAAAGCACCCTGCCACCTCTCAGGCTTGGGAACCCTAGACTGAACTGCACGGCTGGGTTTGGGGGCCATGGTAAGCAGAGAAATCACCAACAGAAGGCACAAAAATGTAACACCAAACACTGTCAAATGTGACATTAGAAAAGCCAAAATGTAAAAAAGAATAAACAAAATTAAAATGTGACAGTCTTGGAGAAAATATTTGTATCATTTTATAACATGTGAAAACTTAATATAAGAAGACAGAGATTAAACATTTGCAATTTTACTGAAAAGACACTTGTTTGCAGCACAGGCTGAAACAGAAGGGAGAGTGTCACCTTCTTTGACCTCGGCTGAGCATACCACCAGGGGTGACTCAAAATGCTATTTGCAAATGACCAAGAGAGCCCCACTGTTATTGGTTTGGGGGCTACAAGTAAATTTAGCCAGCAGAAGAATTTGGAAATATGGAATCTGTGAATAATGGTGATCTAATGGAGATGTCTCCATTCTCAATAGGAGAATGCAGCAAAAATGAAGAAATTATGTGTACAGAAAGCAAAAGATTCATCCCAGGAAGGACCAGAACAGGTGAGAAAAAAATCTTCAAGAAGAGGAAACTAATGAAACACATGACACACTTGATTATCATGAGAGACTTCTACGTGGAGACTGTAGCTGGATTTATGATCATTATAATTTATGTATATTAACATATAATAATCAGTATAAAACCATACAAAATTATATATCATATATTATTTCAATGCATTTATATATTAGTGCATTGTACAATAATACATTTATACATAATTTATAACCATGTACAATTATATGTATAGTCTATATAATTTAAAAGCCAAGTTAGATAATTAAAATTTACATTATTTCTCGGAAAAAGAAGTTTGTATAAGAAAGGAAAAGTCAAGGCATTCTGCAAAACTCAGCTACACATACTGACATTTCTATCATCCTAACAATGTAATTAATGGATATCAATCTAGTGAAAATCAAGCATCAAGGCAGTGGGAGATGAGGAATCAGGAGCACGAAAGTTTATGGAGTGCCTAGGAAAGCTAACGTGAGTCTGAAAATCTGAAATGTCAGGAAGTAACAACAAAAGCAAGTGGTCTGCAGGTACACAGGAAATTCCCCACAGAGAAGCACTGTGAATTGGGGGGAAGTTGGAGTGGCGTGTAATAAACACGGGGTACAGGAATGCTGTATTTTGCCACAGATGTAATGCAAGTACTGTTTCCTGTAGCTGCACTGCAGGTAAAAACTGAAATAAGCAAGAGGTGTCATGTTTGTTCCAGGGAGCAGCACAGGAACTTCAAAATGAGGTTGAAAGAAGAAAGTTGAATTTAAAATATTTCCATAACAATGGAAAGCTATCAAAAAGCTACAGCTAGTATCACACTGAACAATGAAAACACTACCGAATTCTTAGTCACATAGGGGAGAAAAGAGATAAGCATGTAGACTGGGGAGAAATAAAACTGGCTCTTTTCACAGATGATATGATTAATTTTAAGAAAAGTCCAAAGAATGGACAAAAAAGACAACATACAGCATTGGAGACCACATGAAGAACTTATGCCCAGAATAAAGAACTTACAACTTTATTTATTGATTGGTTGATTGATTGATTGACTGCAGTACTAGGGATTGAGCCCAGGGCTTCACTGTGAGCTACATCCCCACCCCTTCTTGGTATTTTTATTTTAAATTTTGAGACAGAGTCTACCTAAGCTGTAGGTAGCCCAGGTTGGGCTTGAATTTATGAACCTTTTGCCTCAGCCACTCAGGGTGCTGGGATTACAGACATGCACCACCACATCCAAGTCTTAAAACTCTTCATAAGAAAAAAACCTCTATTTTTATAATGGGCAAATTATGCAAATAACTATATATTGAAAGACAATAAAATTTTTAAAAAATAAGTAAAGATTCTCTTATTAAATACTAGTATAATGGAAATCAATATCACATGTATATCACTATATGTCTGTTAGAATGGCTTCAGTTAGAAAGCTGACAATACCAAGTGCTGCCAAGAATACACAGCAAGTCATTCCTACTGTGGGAATGTAAGTTAGGAAAAAAATCCTTTTGAAGAAGGTATCCAGAGCTCATTTTACGACCCAGAAGTCCCACTTTTAGTAATTCACCAAATAAACTGAAAACTAAACCTGTACAGGAATGTTTATGCACGGCAACTTTATTCATAATCAGCAAAATGGACAGGCAAACTGTGATATACCTCTCTGTTGGACTACCACTTAGCAGTAAGAAGAAATGAACTTCTGCTTCCTGCAATAACACAGGTGAACCTTGAAATGCGTCTTGCTGTGTGAAAGAAGCCAGACTCATAAGCCTACATAAATGCTTCCAATGAATGATTCTGGAAAAGTCAGAACTATAGGGTGGAGAAAAAACACTGCCAGTGACTAGGGAGATGAGGGAGGATTGACTAAGGAGGAAAGGAATTTTTAGGGTGATGAAACTATTCTCTTGGCCGTAGTAGACACATGAGTGTACATGCACTAAAACCCATAGGTTATGAAAAGGGAGATGGCAGTTTAGGCAGAAAGAATAGTCAATGCCACCTTGACCAGATGAAGATGGTGAACCAGCTCACGTGGCGTGAGAAGCTCTTTATTGTTCCTGAAAACCTCCAATCCCTGAGAACCTGACAAACAAATCCAAACTGTGACACATTTACAAAATACTCGCTGGTTCTCTTCGAAACCATCTTCATCATGAAAGACAAGGAAAGACTAAGTCTGCGAGAAACGAAGGGGATGATGACTAAATGCAGTGTGTTATCCAATCATGGATTCACTCCTGGGACAGAGGGAGAACGTTAGAGGGAAAATGGGAAACATGAATGAAGTCTGCAGCTTGGTGAGTGCCAAGGGGCGTGGGCTTCCAGGAGAAACAAATGGTGGGTAGGTAAATAAGTGGGAGAAACTAACAAAAACTAAGGGTTGTTTCAGTAAGCTGCATTTTTGCAGCCCCAACTCAATGCTGTTTCTGTCCGCAAAGTTACTGGCTGCTTGGTTATAATGGTGCCTCCTGGTGTGGGAGAGGGGAAGCAGGCAGCCTCCACAGGGCAATTACACCTGCCTCAGGCAGGAGCAGCGTTAAGAATAGTCAAAGTAATAGGAAAAAGTACACAAATTTTTTACTTTCATGGGCATATCTCATGAAAAACCAGTGAATACCCCCAAACTCAGTGAGTAAGAAAAGAATGTGGGTATTAATTAATAACAGTGAACATGTACAATAGAACTAAATTCATGATACATAACTTGACTCCAGAAAGTACAATATTCACGTGACTACTAATTGGAAAGCACCAGGACTAACTTAACCAAAAAGATGCTTAACTTCTGGGAGAGCAAGGGAGCCAAAACAGCAAGAGGAAAATGTTTGATGCTTGGGTCTCAATTCCCATAACAGAAAGTCATCTGACAGAGATACCATTAATGAAGTCAGGCACTGCAGACACAGAGAGGCCCAGCCAATCCTGAGAGTCTAGAAAACCACCCACATGGAATGTGACCACAGGACAGGTGCAGAGAGCTGATACACCGGGTGAATATCTTCATCAAGAATGTCTAAGAGCATGTTCCATCAATATCAGATGCCTGTGGCTATGGGAATCAAGGGGACAGCAAAGTGTCGCCTAAGGAAACCTTTACACAGAACAGAAACTAGCAAAACTCTCCACATTTAGCTGTAAAAGATCAAATCAAACAGCAAGCAACACACACCAATACAGAACAACTACGTGCAAACCAACCACCCCAGGAATCACTCCTTCAAAACTAACAGCCTGCTTCTTGTCTGTCCTCTTACAAAAACTGCTCCAGTGGGGCACTCTTTTACCTATGTGAGCTGTGAAAACCTGCCCTGTGACAGAGTTGGCTGCAGACTGTGTGGTAGTTATCAGTTCTTTAATTGTTCCCTCTGCAAAGCGGGACATTCTCTGCAATTCAGGAAGTATTCTCCCCCCCCCCCCCCCCCCCCCCCCCCCCCCCCCCCCCCC
>PVLD010016568.1:0-19837 GCA_004027595.1 Dinomys branickii | reverse complement strand
TGGAACTGACATTTCATTTTTGAAGGATAGCTCTGTTGGGTGTAGAGGCCTTAACTGGCAGTCTTGTCCTGTCAGCACCTTAACTGTACCATCGCATTACTCTTGATGATACCATGGTTTCTGATGAGAAATCATTTCACCTTAGTGAGGATCCCTTGTATAAAATGAATTGCTTCTCTCTTGATGCTTTGGTGATTCTTGCTTTATCTTTTGTTAGTTTCATTATGATGGTTCTAAGTGTGGATATTTTTGAGTTTCTTAGATGTGTTGTCCTTGGGGCATCTGTCAGTTTTAGATTAAAGGAGCCTCATGGGGGTGTATAATACCCATGTTAATATTTTTTAAAGTTATTTCTATTGATGAATTATTAATTTTAATTTTATAAGTTTTATTATATTAAAAAATGTGCACTTAACAGGAAAAATATAGAAAATAAAGTACTGAATTTTAAATATTTATTTAGTATTTAGAAATAACCATCATGGCTGGGGATATAAGTTCAGGGGCATAAGCGTCTGCCTGGCAAGCACAAGGTCCTGAGTTCAATCCTAGTACCAAAAAAAAAAAAAAAACCATCAAAATCTTCAACATCAACTATTTTGTTTACAAAGTCTAAAAATAACAACAGAAATAAATTCCTATATAAAGTACAATGAGAATATCAATAGCACTCTACAACAAAAATAATCTTTGCTTCAGTTGTCACACCAAAGGCAATCTTCACACATAACAACTGCACGTTCCATGCACAAGTCTTGCTTACACTGATAGCACATGTGCTTAGCTTTTCTTTCCTGTATGGCAGACCATTCTTATTACCTCTCTTGTCTTCTTTTGTCAGGAGCTTCTTACTATATTGTACAATGTACCCTTAGCAAAAAAACAAGATAACAATCAAATAAAATGTCAACTATGTAATGTGTGCTTAGAATAGACATCAACATTTTTATGTGAGCTGTTTATTTAATTAACCTAAAATATAACAGCATAAATGAATACCTATGTGAACTATAATGAAAATACAAACAAAAGTGTACTACAGAAATAATCTTTGCTTCAATTATCATACCAAAGGCTGTCTTCACACAGGACTTACTCATCTTCAATACACTTGTAGCATGTAAGTTTTGTTTTCCTGTCCTTTTTCTTAGGACACAGTTGACCTCTTCTCAGTTTTTCTGTTGTTGTAGTAGGTCTTTCTGATGTTGCACCTGCCTGTTTACCTGTCAGGTCACTCATCTGCTCCAGAATTTTTTTGTGTACTTCCCTGGACAGAAACATTTTGTTCTTCCTCCACTGTAAATCGTCTCTTACCAGTTCCAGTCCCAATCCTCTAAGAAAAATTCTCTGTGATATTTTGTGCTTGTTATTTTCTTTGTAGACTCTGAAACTATTTATGCCACATATGTTTAGGATTGAGTAAAACACAACCATTGGCCAATGCTTTCAATTTCAACTGATATCATAGATGCTCTATAACTCATCAATAACATCTACTCCACCTTTGGTTTTGTTGTAAAACTTACCATCTCTGGCTTCAGTTTTGCGGAGGTGTCTCTGTCAATATTGCCATCGTGGTGTAATGTTGACATCAGCTATACTATTTCTTTTTCTTTGCCATATATGAGGCCGATGCTATGTCTTTCTGAAATCTAAAGATTGGACCATATAATTTTTTGTTTTGAAATTACAACATTTCATCACGAATTTCTGTTTTGTTACTGCATATGGTGTCTATGCTAGTCACCTTGTGCTCTGTTAGCAAATGTAACGTCAATCAGAAGCTGGTAAACCAACTGCGGAATGACACATTCTGACTAGTTTAAGAGATGGGAGCAACAAGTCTGTTCACAACATCATTCTGTCTATTACTGTACAAATAAAGACCTGGTGGCTGAGTTCCAGGATAAATTGAAAGTAATGTCTTCACATCTACCAGGGAATATATTTTTTTATATTTGAAGGCTCTTTTGACATGTACTGCCAAAAGCTACAGGGACCACAAAATGCTGTGAAATATTTATGAATGGTCATGTATTCAGATGGTGTGCAAATTGCTTGACATTTAGACACAAAGTTTTCAAATAATAAGCAGATAACAGCCACATTATCAGTTCTTTTTCATCAAACCTCAGGCAATTTTGAATAAAACCAAATCTCCTCAGTATCATTGCTATTCTATAAACCTCAAACGCACACCCATCACTTCTCCATAAGTCTTTTACATTCCTGCAATTAGCATAAGAAAGTCCTGCTATGTAGAGTAGTCCTAAGAAAGCTCTCAGTTCATCTAGGGAAGTATAATGAACACACTTTAGACTATCAGTCCATACAGAATGTTTTGCTTGTATTTCATCATTTGTGTATTTCACAATATCATGTAGTATATTGTCTGTTACAAACAACTTCCCACACTGAACGGCAGTGCTGGCATTCTGCCCAGTAGGTTTCACCCATGCCAAGATTCTTATATTTTTGGACCTACTTCTAACATTGGATTGTTCAAGTTGGTTGACTGACCATTTTGTACCACTTCAACTAGTCAAATATGTACACACATTGCTATTTTATTCCTCATCTGAATCAAGGAAGTCTTCATTCCTTGAATTTGTATCAGTTGATTCTTGCTCCACTTCACTGTCACAGGGACTTTGGTGCACATGGCCAATGACGTTATCATCAACAACATCATTCACGCATGAGCCACGTGAGGACTTCCTTTTGACCTCCTCCACAACTTACACATCTGGTTTTTCATGTACCATTGTACTCAGTTGGGCTATTTCTACATGAAAGATCAAAAGAAAACTTTTCAAAAAAATACTAAATGCAAGAAATTTAACAATGAGCATTTCATGGTTAAAACTCATCTGTTGCTGCTTTGGAGCTCCTGTACATACTTTACTGTGTACAGAGGGGTTCCTGTTTTCTCCAGGCACAGCTACTGTGAGTCACACCCAGATTCCATTATGGTAAATTAGATGTTTGCAGAACAGAAGAATGGTATAGGTGTATTTTCCCCCCTTGATCCTCAGAAATACATATGTAGAAATGTTACATGGAGCATTATATGGGTAAAAATCTCAATTTGACACTTTTACACAGGTGCACACACCTTGTTGTTTGTTGCACCAAGTGGATGAATGCAAGAATTGCTTCCTGTATCCCCCAGGTGCAGATACTGAGTTACACCACTAGCTACTATTATGCTAAAGTACACAATTTCACTAGAAAAGTATGTAATGGGTATATTTTACCCATTGTGATGCCCCATTTTGTCAATGATTTTGTGGAGTTTTCTGTTATTTTCTTTCAAATATTCTTTCTCTTCCCCTAATTCTGGATGTGTGTGTGTGTGTGCGTGTGCGCACGTGTGTGTGTGTGTGTGTGTGTGTGTGTGTTTACACACTTGATGGTTTCTTTGAGGCATAACATGTTCATCTTGCAGAATGATCTCAGGTTCTGGTAATCTTCACATTGCCAGCACCTGGTGGTTCAGTATAGTCATTTGTATGACCAGAATGGCAGGCATTAAATTACACAGGAATCATTATGAACAACAAAAACAAATTATTATATTCACAAATTATTATTACAGCCTCTTCAACCTCACCCAACAAAGGGAAAAGTGACAGTTTTCTGAACAGGTGAGAAATGTCTTGTGAATTTTATAAAAACACATGACCTGTGAACACATTGCTAGTGTCCAGCTCAGGGATGGGGCAAAGAGCTTTAAAAATATAGTTAACTGGCTTGATATCTACTTTAGCTTATTTAGCAGTGGTACGAAGAACAGAAGGAATCATCTTTTGAGTCAAGACCATAGATTTTGGTGGAAAAACAAGGATGGGAAGGGCAAGAAGAAGGGAAGGACCTGGTCCCATGAAACTCACTAAATGTGAAACAGTGTCCAGTGATTAATATTCCCGTGCTTAGATGTTCGCCGTTGGGTTAAACTTTTCAGTATCAGAATAATGCTGACCTCATGGAATTGAGCGGAAGACTGATCTTCTCACGTGACCCATCTCTTTTGTTTTGTGAGAGGAGTTAAGTAGAATTTGTGTTACTCCTCCCAAAATGTACCATAGACCCCACTAGTGAATCCACCTTTGATTTCTTCTGGAAGAGTTTTAAACTAGTTTTCTCTATAGATATATATCTCTTCAGATGTATTCTATTCTTTCTTCCCGAGTGAGTACTCTAGGATTTTAGTAATTCATCTAAGTTGTTAAAATTATTGGCCAAACAGTGTTTATAATACTCCTTAGTTAACCTTGCACTGTCAGTACAGTCGGTAATGGTGTCGCTTCTCTGATTACTGACGCTGGTGATCTGTACCTTGTCTCTCCCTCATTTTATTTTTTGTCCCCAAGGGGTTTATAAAATCCTTATATTTACACAAAGAGTTACCACTTCTGGGATTTCTCATTCCTTTGTGGAGATGCACCTTTCCCTCTGGTGTCGTTACTTCTGCTGTCAGTTCTTCTTTTAATGCTTCTTGGGCTTGGGGTCCGCTGCTGATAAATTTCCTTCAGCTTTAGTGTGTCATCTCCCCTTTGAAAAGATATTTTCACCAGATGAAGCCTTTGGGCTGACATTTCTAATTTTAGCACATTAGTTTCTCCACAGTTGCCTTTCCTGCTTTGCTCTTTGCTTACAACAATGTGTCCTCTTTATCTTTTTTTTTTCCTTTGTGCATAATGTCACTTTTCTCTGGATGCTTTTAGGATTTTTTCTCATTACTCCCAGCTTTAAGGTATTTGATTATAACGTGCCTTTGTGTCATTTTCATTTTTCTTGTGTTTAGAGATCAGTGAACTTCTTGGATCTACATATTTATGGCATTCATCAAATTGGGAGATGTTTCATTGTTCAAAAGTTTTTGTTTCCCCTCCTCTCACTCTCCCCTGGGGACTCCAAGAATGAATATATATAATTATGCTATTGCTGTCGGTTGGATATGGAATGTCTCCCAAGGCTCATGTATTGAAGGATTGATCTTCAAGAGATGCTATGGACAGATGGTAGAGCTTTTAAGAGGTGGGACCTAGATGAAAGAGATGGGTCACTGGGGGAGACCGTGCCTTTAAAGGGTTTGTTTTTGTTTTAGAACTCTTCCCCTCTCCCTCTGCTTCCTGGTTGTCATGAATTGAGCAAGCGTGCCCCAACGCGCACTCTCACCATGGTGTTCTGCCTTACCACAGACCCAGGATCAATGCAGCCGAGGGGCCATGGACTGAAACCTCTGAAATGATGAGCCAATATAAATTTTGCCCCTTTAAGTTGTAATTCTCAGGTGTTTTGTCACAGTGACAGATATCTAACAGATGTGTTAACTTTTTAATAATTTCTTTTCTCTTTGTGTTTCATTTTAAGGCTTTGTTTGTTTGTTTGTTTGGTTGTTTTTTTTTTTTTTTTTGGTTATTTTGAGACAGGGTCTTGCTATGTAGTTCAGGCTGGCCTTGAGCTTACTTTATAGCTCAGGCTGGTCTTGAACTTGCAGTGATATTCCTGCCTCAGCCTCCTGAGTGCTGAGATTATAGGAGTGCACCACCATGTCCAGTGATAGTTTTTAACATTATATCTTCGCTCACTAATATTTTTGTCTGCAATGTATAATCTGTGAGTCCCATGTGCAAATGTGCTTTTCAATCTGGTCATTGTTGTTCTCCTCTTTGGGTGGACATTTGAATATTCCATGTTGCTCCTTGCCATTTCCAACTTTAGCCTTTTGCCTATATGGAAAACTGTAATAATAACTGCTTTAAAGTCTTCCCCTATACTAGTTACATCACTGTACATCATTTTGGGGTCAGTCTTGACTTACCAATTTTCCTTTCCGTTTTGAGTTGTACTTTATTCTTCTGTGCAAACCTAACAATTATTTGATACTAGATATTGTTGATCCATCTTGTTGGTTGTTGAATACTTTTTGTATAACAATAAATACCTTTGAGCTCTTTTATAGGACATTGTTAATGTACTTGGGGAAAGTCTGATCATTTCAGAGCATGTTTTTAAGTTTCTTTTTTTTCAAAAGAATCAGATCTGAATTTAGTCTAGGCTTAATTTTCTGCACTGTAGAGGAAAGGGTATTCTTACAGGATCGTACTAGTCAGTTTTCTGTTATTGTGACAAAGTAACTGAGGCGATCAATTTAAAAGGAACAAAAACTTGTTTGGGCTTGTGGTTTCAAAGGTTTCAGTTCACTGTCACTTGGATTAAAGCTTTGACCTGTGGTGAAGCAGCACATTCTGGTGAGAGCACATGTTGGAGGGAGCAGCTCACCTCATCACAGACAGGAAGCAGGGAGGGAACAAAGAGTTGGGGTCCTAATGTCCCCCTCAAGGGCACAGCCCCAGTGATCTAACTTCCTCCCACTAGATATCATCTCCTGAAAGTTCCACTGCCTCTCATTAGCACCCCAGGCTTAGGGTCAAGCTTTCAGGGCACAAGTTTTCGGGGCACATTCCACATCCAAACTACCGCACAGATGCTTTTTGAATAATAAGATTTTTCCACTCTTGCTTTTGGGAAAAAGCACTATTTGTGACCTGTGATACTGTCTCTCCCCCCCACCCTGCTCCCTCCTCTCTCCCCCTCTCTCTCCTCTCCCTCTCTCTCCCCCTCTCTGGGGGTCTTCCTCCTCTCTCTCTCTCATACTGAACAAGCACTCTACCACCGAGCTACATACCTAGCACTCCCTGTGAGCTCTTTGAGGTATTGCTCTCTCTAACCTTTAGGGTTATTCTTTTCCTACCCTCAGGTGGCGTCCCACACACATGTACTGATGAGTAGCCTGCTAATGATTCAAGAGTTAGAGCCCTCTGTGACTGCAGGTTCCTTCAGCTTTACAGAGCTCTGTGCTGCCACAGTCCCCAGTCTGGCTCAAATCAGAGAAACTGCTGTACTCCTCCCAGTCATCCCTCCTTGCCCCATGACACAGAAACTTTCTCAAGCCAGGTGCTGGGGGCAACAGGAATGCTCCTTATATATTTTTTTTCTTACTTCTTAGGGACCACTGTTCTTTGTTGCATGAGTCCAAGACCTTGAATCTTATTGCTTCATGTATCTTGTCTACTTTTGGTTGTTTCAAGTAGGAGAGTAAATCAAGCACTGCTTATTCCATCTCAGTCTAATATAAAGTCTGCTTGAAAATCCATGTAGTTTGACATTGTCTTCTTTTTCAGAGGCATCTGTTGAGTTTCTTTTACTCACTGCAGTCTCTCTGAGAATAGTAAACCTAAAAATGCATTTACATGTTTGAAAGATTACTCCAGCATTATTATAGCAGAAATTCATTTCCACATTTCAGTATCAGTTTTTCATTTTAATAACAGTATGATTTTTCTACCATATATTTACTCATATTACAGTTTTTCTCAAAATGTCCTGTGAGGCCATTCTTAAAGTTGAATCACGGAATTATCTTGCAAGAACCAAGAATTAGGATTATGACTATTTGCAGTAATACAGTACCACAATCAGCCTTTTTTATAAAGCAAATATGTTTTATCAGCATTGCCACTGATTTTTCTCTCCCTATATATTCCACAAGTGAAGTAATAAGTGTTTTAGCATTTTAAAATTTGCATAAAATCATGTGAAACAAATGTATCGTCATTGTCCTTTAGGTTTCCTCGAAGACCTAAAAATATAAGAATATTTCCCATTTATTCTAATGATGACATGTATTCCCACTGTTTTCTCCTATTATAGAAAGGGTATATACTTTTTAAGTTAAGTTTGTCTCCCATTTTTAAGGCACTAGAAATGACATTTATGAGTTACTAGGGCTGGGACACTATTGAGAGTCCTATACTTTCTCCTCTACCCAAAGAGAGGATTCCAAGATCCCCTGACAGGCCTCACTTGCCTCCCTTGACTCAAGATGAGCCTCTTGCCTCCTCTCAAATGTGACTGTCCAATTCCACCTTTTCTTACACCAAATCTAAGCAGCCTACCAAAGATTTCCCTTGACCTCAACTCAACATTGGTTTTGGGAAATTTTGTTGTATTTTGTTTATACCTGTTTTTAATCTTGTGTTTTGTTCATTTATTTATATTTCTTATATTTCCAGCACCATACACTCTAGAACCAGCCACCTCTGAAAACTCTGCCCATTTATGGTTCCATGAGGCTGGGGCGGGGGCATCTAGACACAAACAATAATACTCACTGACACAATGAGACCCTGTCTCAAAATTTAAATAGGGTTTGTGGATATAGCTCAGTGTAAAGGCCCTGAGCTCAATGCCCAATACCACATACACACTAAATCAGATAGAGAACTGAAAGCAACAATTGAAAGACTGCTGTGCCTCTGCCTGAGGATGGTGGTGAGGTGTGGAACCTGGAGAAGAGGCAGCTGCCCCTGTCTCAGTGATGCCTGAGAAATCTTTCCGTCTATGCATGCTCCTCACTGTAGAATGGCATTGAAAATGTTACGTGCTTCTCAGGGTTCAATTCTCAAAGCGGTGCTAGCATAGAGTAAACGCTTGTTAAAAATACATGAATAGGGAATCTGCTTAAGTGAGTCTTACATCAGTGACCATATTTTCCAACTGAAATTTAGAACATGACTGAAGCATGGGCTACTTATAGGGACAAATGTTTCTCAAAATAATCCCATGCCTCCATAGACAGTCCTAGGATGGTAGAAACTAGAGATAATGTATTTTACAGAAATAATGTTTCACATGCCCCACATCATCCCATGCCACTTCTAAACATCTCCTGCCCCGGTGTCCCACTTCCTCCCAGAGCCCTGCATCTCCAGGAGAGGAATCCAGAGTGTGCTCCGCCCAGCGAGAGCCGGAAGGTCAAACTCACACTTCCATCTGTTTCAAGCCATTGTGTGGACTGAACACTCTGGAATGGAGAGGATTTCATGTGAATGATTCCATGACAGAGCACATCGCAGGCCTGAAGCTTTAGGGTGGTGCCTAATGGGTATAAAAAGAATAAATCAAAAGAACCCCAACAAGCAAGCCAGTAATTTCTCAGCAGCTTTCTTCCTCTCCTACCAGGTTAGTAGTCCCATTGAGAGCCCTGGAATTTACCATAAGCCTTTGTCTTTGTTTCTTATAGAAGCAAAGGGAATTAATCACCAGTGAGGGACTAATAAAGTGCAGGCTTCGCTTAAAGACAAGGTTTATCCAGCCAGACTTCTGCATGCAGAAATATAGCTCAGTCACACAAGGAAAGGCAGAGAGCCAGCCTCCACTTGTTGATGAGGTTAGGAAAAGGGACAGGAGAAGAAAACTGTGCACGTGGAACGGGCTGCTCGTGTTCTGGTTCCTTCTCACATCTGGCAGGATTAAGACGTTTCCTGTGACTGAGACCCCCACAGAGGGCAGCGAGCCTTTGCTGGTGACCTGTGCAGCCTCGCTGCTGCAGCCCTGCTTCCCCGCACTTGGGCGCCTGCCCTGCCTGTCCTGGCCCTCCTTTCTCTGTCTCTCCGCCCTCCCGTTTTCCCTTGCTCCTTCTCTCACTTCTCTCCCCTTCTTCGTTTTTGCCAAGTCAAACTCAACAATACGTTGTTTCTTTTTTGTTACAGAGATTCGCAAACACACGCAGAAGTAGAGAGAAGCATATGATGAATCTCCGTGGATCTACCACCCAGGGCTTCAAGTGTAATCAACATTTTGCCAAGCCTGACTTATCGACTTTCCACTTCTCACTCTGTCTGCCGCTCAGTATTTTCCTGGAGCATTCTTAAAGCAAATTTCTAGGATTTTGCCCTTAGAGAGGTCACATGTCTCTCTAGCAGATAAGCGCTTTTTCAAATCTTAGCCGCAATCTATGCTACTCCCCCAAATTAACAGTGTCTTGGCATCCTCTAACACTCACTTTATTATATCCTCTAAACCTCCCTAATTTTCTCAAAAATAGCTTCGTGTACTTGGTTTGTCCAAATAATAAGCAAAATCTACACAGTGCATTTCACTGATAAATTTCTTAAGCTCTTTCAAGATGGACCAGGCCCCTCCTTATTCCGGGCTTTCCTGTCACATGTTTGACCTGTTCAGTTTCCCGGTCTCTCAGTGTGACTAACACATTCTTCTGTTCCCTGCATTTCCTGTAGGCTCCTGTTTAGACTTAGAAATTTGTTTAGATTCAGGCTTGAGTAACTCCGGCTGTACCACAAACGACTGGTTAGGCCAGATTTAGTGGTTTTGGGGTGGATCAGTCAAAACGCGGATACGAGGCAGGAAAGCATTCGTGTCAGTTATTTCTGTGTCTCTGCTGTTACACCCAGCATCTCCCCCAAAGCGAGGCTCCTTCAGCACTTATGGAATTGAAGGAGTTAATGAAACCCAGGTTTTCAGTATGTCAGTACAAATCGCTATTCTCAACTGATGCGCCCCAAATTTTATTAATGCACATCTGTATGTTGTAAAAGTTTTATTTCATGATCTTTGCCAATGCTGATGAGCTTGGCTCAGCTCTATTTCTTTGTTTCATCTTTTTCTCGTCAATAGAGATTAAAACAAGAACACTTTTAAAGATTTTGATGTTTCTCAGTAAGAAGCAAGCTTCATGTAAATGCTAAACATTTAAAACTAAACACATAAAAATGTTACTCAAAAGTTTCCTGTACTCAAACATTTAAAATTTCTTTAGAAACAGGCATCTTGGGTGTCTGTGCATGTTTTCCATCATATATGGTTTCTGTTCCTTTGCAAAACTTGCCAATCTGTCAAAGCTTTAAGTTTTGTGAAGGTAGCATGTCTAGAAAAGTAACTCTTCCTTTTTGATTTAGTCGTATATAAATTATATTAACACAAGTTGCACTTCTGAACAAAGATATTTTAGCAATCCTAGGATTGAAATCAATAGGCTCCCCCTCTCCATTTTTTCTATACTTTTAAAAACTCCCCTTTGGAGGAGGAAGCAGGGGATGAGTCAGAGCCCAGGGTCATACAGGGACAGCACCTGGGACCAGGATAATCAGACATTCAGGGCCCAGAATGGTGCACGGCTGGCCTCAGAGGGGCTGGATTACTTCTGCGCGAGGGTCAGGGATAGAAATGTGGCATGCACGTGACTATGGCTGAGTTCACGCTCCTCACAGAAGCCCTGGGCCAATCCACTAACCCTGGACTCCTTGGGAACAGGTGCCCTGTGTGCCACTGTGAAACTACTTCACGTGGAGAGAAACATGGCTTGGATCACTCAGGAAACAAAATTCCCTCGGAAAATAAACACATGAGAATTACGATGAGAAAGTCTAATGTCGTGACAAATGGAAGACTTAGTTTGGCTGCATACAGTGTACAGGTTGCACATCTCACACTTACAGGTGTGTCATTCACACTAATCATGATCACACATGTGCACCCATGCACACTCCAAGACCTTAGGATAGCTTTTGCTCAAGGCCAGCTGATAAAGACATTGATGCCTCAAATGGATCAAAAAGGGACTGGCACCCACGGATCAGAAACATTCCAAATAAATACGTACCATTAGAGGAAAAGAATGGCTGTGTATGGACATAATCAGGTCTTTTGCTGATTGAGAATCTCAGGATATGAACTAAATAGAGGACATTCATTAGCAAAATAATTCGTAAATTAGAGAAGAAAACAGGAAATCTACAACAGAGCAGATAGGCAAAGCTGGAAATTAGAAAAAAAGAGGTTAAGAGACATGCTATAAATTAAAAGAAATGTCTGAAGGAGAGAGTAAAGAGAATATTGGCCTCCCAGCCAAGTACTAACCAGGCCCAACCCTGCTTAGTTTCCAAGATCAGGTACATTCAGGGTGGTGTGGCCAGAGACTGAAGTGAATCTTACAAAGGTGATAAGTGAAGAGAGGAGAGCTGAGGCTGTCCAAAACGTGAGTCCTTAAATTGAAAATTTCTACCCACACAAACAATACTGGTAATAGTAAATTCCCAGACAGACTCATCAAATAAAGTGGCAGGATGGTAACAATGAAGAAAATTTTGAATGTTAACGGAGGACTAAAAAAAAGATAGCTAAACAAGAAGCAACAATACATGGAAAATAGAATTCCTCACCAAACACGTGTCAGAGCATACAGGAGTAATCATTGCATAGTACTGGGAAAGACAGCTGACTCAAGAATTCTACACTCAGCCAAACTCGCTCTCAGGAGCAATGGCATGCCAAAGGAACAGTGCGTTTATTCTCCTCCTTCCCAAGATCTCCCTGAGGAACTGTAAAGGATTTGATGGTCATGAACCCATGATGGGCTAAATGTTTTTGTTAATTTTCAAAGAATTTAAATATTTTAATTTCAACTTACTAAGGACATTTATAATCCAATAATCTGTGTGTGTGTTTCACTCATTGAAAGGAACAGTTAGTGCTTATACTGTTTGATCAATTTTGCATGCCTTCTACATCCAGCCCTCTGGGACTCTTCCTGCTCTGTTTCTGGGGCTAGGCCCCAGATCAAGGACTGTAATGGTGAGCAAGTGAAACCACTCCTCTAAGCTGTGGTTGCCGGGTGTCCTGCCTGCCTGTCTGAACAATGAGAAACGGAAGCACCAAAGTCTCACCAGGATCTAACCTTCCACATACTCTTTGACAAGACTGGCCAACTAAGCCCACCTCAACTAACATGTCCCAAATGGGCCTACCCAAACGTACTGCCCTGGTTTTGGAATCAGAGCAGTGCTGCTGGCCCCCAGGCTCTGACCAAGCTGTGGACACGGCACGGTACTGGAAGGACAATCATCACAGTGCAAAACAGACCTACACTGAGAAGCCCTCCCAGACCCAACTGAAAAGATGCCATGTGACAGTCCATGCAGCACCATGCAGAGACCTCTAGAATGCAAGGCTATGTGGCATGTCAAGTAAAGGCAATGAGGAAAACTTAACCGTAGGCCCTCAACTAGTTTTTATCCTCTTCACATCAACAAAGTAGAGTAGACCATTTAACTGGCCTTGATGCTATGCTGAGAATGCTAATTTGTGGAGATGGACATTGTTTAGTTAATCTTTCAATGTATTGCCTTAACCTAGCCTAGGTTGTTGTGTTCTGGAGGAAGTCTAACAAAAGCTTTGTAAGCCCTGGCGCCATGTTTTGCTGTGTTATGTAGAAAAGGAATGGTGACAGGATGGGTATCCAGTCAAGTCTCAGGCCTATGGTAATTGAGTTGTACTGTGCTTGCTAAAACGGTTGATATTCACCTAGTAGCTCAGGTGCCTCTTTTGCTTTCTCTCAATAAAAGGTTACCGAAAAGGTGATTCAGGACTGCAGACAGAGAACTGTCAGCCCCCTGATCCCAGAACACTGTCTCTCTTGTATTTCTTTTTCTTCTTACTTTTTTATTCATCCACGGGTACCTCGTTTTCGGGACCTGTTCACCCTGGACAGAAACATATTAGACCAACACTAATTATCACGGTTTTTTGAGGAAATGTCTTGTCCCATTTTTTACTTGACAAAATAAGTAATATGAGAGCTATAAATTTTAAACTTCTTTTTTTTTTTTTGGTGGTGGTGGTTTTTTGGAAATAGGATCTCTCTATGTAGCCCAGGCTGGCCTCAAACTTGTGGCGGTCTTCCTGCCTCAGTTTCCCAAGTGCTGGGATTAAGGATGTGTGCCACCATGATGACCTGCTCAGATTTATTTTAATGAAAAATCTTGTGTTTTATGATAACAGTATAAGAATATAGAAATAGTAGCTACCAAACAGAAATGTTTTGTTGCTTCTCGGCCTTTTGGCTAAGATCAAGTGCAAACAGCAGTGTTTTTTGTTTTGGCTTTACATAAGCCTTTTACTTGGTGCTATTCAAAGGCTTCAAGTTGTTTTTATTTTACATCAAATCTTGAAGAGAAAAGGGTACATTCGCTAATGAGAGACATTATGAACAGTAATTGTGTGTAGTATTAAGATTTATTAATAGTTTCCAACTTCAAAAATATTAATAAAATTACTTCTGAAGTGTCGTACATTCTGAAATGTTTAACGAACACCAGTAAAATACAAAAGATCAGTGGAATTTGCTTAAATGGTAATGATAAAGCCAAAGGAAACTCCTCCATGGCATGTCGGCTGCTCCGTCCAACTGAGCACAAAGCCACTACCGGCCTCCCCACTCCGCATCTTCCTTTCTTTTTCTGCCTTCTGCTCCTCTGACTCCATTTCTGCTTCATGGCCAATAGGAGTTTGCTTTTTCTATATCATCCATAAAATCTGGTTCCCGAAAGATAGCAACATCTTCTCGATAGAAATTACTACTCTATTATAAACTAGGGACATCAAACTGTTTAAAATTCTTCAGGCCACAACTAGCTGGGTTTGACGGCCACACCTATAATCTCAGCCCTCTGGGAGGCTGAGGCAGAAGGGTTGCAAGTTCAAGGCTAGCTGGTGCAACTTAGTGACTTACTAAGACCGTGGCTCAAAAAGAAAAGAAAATACAAGGGCCAAGATGTAGCTCAGTGTGAGGGCCATGGGTCCAATCCACACTGCTGCCACCACCAAGGGCAAACCAGCCCCCAAAACCACCACAAAACACTAATTCAACATAAAAATTACCAACATATTTAAAATTGGTTTCTTAATTCAAGAAACTGTTCAAAATCATGTAATCAAATAATTTTGGTTTCTAAAATTCTAAAATTTAAAGTTAATAAAATTAATATCAATACAGAGCCATTATGTCAAACATAACACTATGACCCTATGTTTATACATTTTCTGAAACATAAAGATTTTTTACAAAATCTGCAAATATAAAGTACTCAATGAATGTGTTCAGTTTAAAAGGGAGGTCATTCCAAACAGGGCATTTGTATAATGAGTAAAGCTGCCCTTGGAAAAAAATTTTGAGAGAGGTTCTTACGCAACTGCCCAGCTGGCTTTGAACTTGCGACCCTCCTCCCTCAGCCTCTTCAGTGGATCTGGTTACACGTCTGAATCCTTTAAATGTTTTTCTTTTTTGCCATGTTAAGCATGGAACCCCAAGGGTTCCTGCCTGCCAGCAAGCACTCAACCACTGAGCTGTATCTCCAGCCCTCAAACTATCTACACCACAATTATCTCATGTGTTAGTGAATTTTTTCTAAAAATGCTATTTGCTATTGATTATAGTGCCCTTATAGCCCTGGTAGGGTTATTTTTGTCTAAATATTTAAGAAATTAAATCTCATGACTTCAGACATTAAATAACATCCATAGCTGAGCAAGACTGTATACACCTATATTCCTAGCACTCTGGGAGGCTGGTGCAGGAAGATCACAATTTCATGCCTAGCCTAAGTAACTTAGCAAGGCCCTATCTCAAAATTTACAAAAGACTGGGGATGTAACCTAATGTGAAGGTCCTAGGTTCAATGCCCAGTACTGAATTCATGCATAAATAAATAAATACAACACTTATGAACATAAGGAAAGTGCTATCTGGATTTTTATTAATTACTAAGGCTTAGGAAAATCTCGTCTTCAATTCTGCAAGGCTTTGTTGACTGAGTTGTTTCTTAGTAATGCAATGAATATATATATGCTATAGCAAAACTTGTATTTATACCTAGAAGTACTTTATAAAATAACAAATGGACTTTAAAAATTGTGAAACAGTTTTCCATTAAATAAAAAAGTATAATATGAAAAAATTTGCATGCCTATATCTTATAATCTGAGCAACTACTTTGAAGAGAACAACATGGGATATAATAATCATTATTAATTTCCTGTCACCTTGTTTTGAAAGTCTATAACATTTCATTGGGTTTTTTCTCTCTTCAAAATAAAAAAAAAAGAAGGGAAAGGCAAGAAAAAACAGAGGAAAGATGTCATGATGAGATATAGTTTTCAAAACAAACATCCAGAAAAGAAAAAGACAATACAAGAAACAGAAGAAAATTTGAAAAAAAAATCCATTATCAACATCTTTTGAGACAGAAAATATTGTATTCCTAGAATAAGGGATATGTTCTATTTTTCAAAGAACCAGCAGGAAAAAAATTAAATATAGTAAAAGAAGTTTAAAAAAAAAAGTAGAAATATTAGTAGTAAAAGCGATATGTCCCATAAACAGCATAGAGAAAAAAGACAAAAAATAAAGATCGATTTAGGTGACCCCAATAAAATTTTAGGAAGAAAGAATGGAGAAAAACAAGAACAAATTATGAAAAAGAGATTTGAGGAAAACTCCCATCACTTAAGGAAACACGTTTCACTGAATGAGCCCACTAAAGCTCTAGCAAGTGAATAAAAGGTGTCCATGTGAGTGGGGACCTCTGTGACACACTAAGGGACATGCAAAGGATAAAACAGGGCAGCAGCAGGTTCTCAACAATCCTGCAAGTTATGACACAGGGGAGAAACACAGTGAACTCAAAACTTTCTATTTCTCCAAAAGATCCATTGTGCATAAGGCCAGAAACATCTTAATCCCTGATAGGATACAACTACCTTAGATTCTGCCTAACCTTCCTCAAGATGCTAGTAAGTGGCACGCTAGGATGAAGAACTAGGAGAGAGGAGGAGGCAAAATGTCCAGGAACAGAGGGGGTGATGATGTAAACCACGGGCAACAAAGAAGGACAAGGAAGTGGAAGGGTCAAGGCATAACGTCAGCCCCAGGTATTGTGATGCACACTTATGCTCTCTGCTTCTCACAAGACTGAGGCAGGAGGAGTCCTTGAGCCCAGGCGTTGGGAGGCCATCTTGGGCAACATTTCTAAATCCTGTCTGAAAATACAAAATGAAGGACAGAGGACGGAGTCCCATATGAACATCCTAGGTTCGAGTTCCTGATACTGCAGAAAGAAAAAAAGAAGAGACAGAGAGAGAGAGAAAGAAAGAAAATCAGACACGGAAAACAGCATTGAGACATTCTCTAAACATTATCTATACAGACAGGAAACTGTAAGTGCAAAGAATGACTCTGGGCCTAGCAGTTTGCCAGGTAATCATCGCAGTGGCCGTTTGGCTCTGGTGGGAAGGCTTCACAAATGTGAAGAGAGGCTGGCGCTGCGGGTGTATATACACACCGAAACTTTTCAGATTATATACTTTAAATAAGTCCTCCTTCTTGCATGTGAGTTTTATCTCAATGAAATACAAATTTGGGAGCATTTGACTTTTTTACGTTTCATTAGTTATGATTATTATAAATGACCGCAGTTATCATTTCTAGTTATCGCTCCTCCCATACCAGAATGCTTTCCTGTTTAGCGACCCTGCAAGAGAAATTCCGACCAAATAGGAGACCAACCTTTGTAACACACATAAAACCCAGGAGTTGTCTAAGACCAGGGTCGAAGGTCCTGGCATTGCCCTCTGTAGAGGAACTCATGCTAGTCTGTTCTGGTTCTGCTGCAACGCAGCTTTGCACTTCAGATTGGATTACTGTAAACTACTGGGCTATGTTCTGCAA
The DNA here is from genome assembly GCA_004027595.1 of Dinomys branickii. Lineage (NCBI taxonomy): Eukaryota > Metazoa > Chordata > Mammalia > Rodentia > Dinomyidae > Dinomys > Dinomys branickii. Next base: position 2,466 of record PVLD010016568.1, on the reverse strand, counting down.
TGAAAACAGTGACAGTGAATGGTAATGAATATTTTTGCATTTGCTTATTACAATAATGGTTAAAATACATAAGTATATATATTTTTAACCCATTTAGGATTTCACCAGATGTGTGACTCTTCTGACAAGTGAAATGGAAAGTCAGCACCTCACAGAAAGAACATGTGGGATGGCTGCGCGGAGTCTGAAGTGAAGCCTTGAAATCCCTCCTCCTGGCTTCTCCTGCAGCCCTGCTCTGAAAGCTCATGCTCTTGTCCTGGAACTAGACACTGCACGCAGGTTCGACGGCAGCTGGCAGAGCAAAGCCGAGTATGGAGAACACAAGCAACCAGGGCACACTTTTTCTCAAAGTACTGGGAGGTGGGCCCTTGGTCAGCTGGAGCTACCACGTTTTACTTGGCTCCTGGAGCTATATCACTAAAAGTGATGGTTTCCGCTATTCCAGAGTTTAATCTGTGGGACCAAACCTGACCTTTGGCTTAGCTCCTGGTAACAACAAAACGTGAGGCCAGCTTAATGATTAAGAGAGGGAAGGGTTCTTTCCAACTTTTTAAGTAACCTGACACTGCCGGTGTCAAACCTGGCAGAGAGGCTGGGACACAGTTAAGATTTCTAGGGTGGATTCTCCAGGCCCATTTCTTTCCCTCTAGTCCACCCATCAGGATTCCAGACTCCATGTTATCCTAGAACCCCCTTCTGGCCTGCATAGTACTCCTCAGTCCCCTCCCAGCCAGTCATGCACACTATCTTGGGGAAGGCACCCTGGGGGGCCACAGCCATGTCCTCCTCTTCCCTAGGCCACAGATGTGCACTGGGTTCTGGGACCCACGTGTTCTCAGCTTCTCCAGGAGTTGAAATGTCCAGCCCCAGGAGCTTCTGCCTGTTCCTTGGGTGCAGACTCCACCTGGAGAATCCAGCAGGCTAAGCAGGAACCATTAGGGACCTCTTTCCTCTGCAGCCACCACCAGCCAGTAGCCTCGCACAGGAGGAGCCACAGGGAGGACTGCCAGGTAACACATGGCACACACTCATCAGACCTATAAAACGAAGTATTTTTTACCAAAGGAAAAAGACACAGTGAAATACCATCTCAGTAAAACACTAAAGCCACGAATGGTGGCATATACCTGCAAACCCAGCATCCTGGAAAGCTGAAGCAGGAAGATGGCAAGTTCAAGCCCAGGGTGGGCAACTTAGCAATTTTCTATTCCATTCTATATAATGGACTTGAACATGCCCAGCTTTTGCTATCTGTGCGAATCCTGGAACTGTTGCCAGGAAACTGAGGTCCTAACACCACAATAAACTAGCAACGTACCTCAATTCATTGTGTCTTTTTTTTTTTTTTAACAAAAAAATAAAAGTACAAAAACATATTAACAAACAGATACCAATTAGCATAAAAAATAGTACAATCACAACTGATCTATAGACAAGGTGACATGGTCTCAACAGTGGTTATTGCTTTATGCATTGATATCTTCGAAGTGTAAATATATGAACCCATAAACAGACGTGCAAAATTGGTCAGACCATTAATCCTCTCAACAACAGAAAAACACAAAAACCAAACATCCAAAGACAGAAAACAAAACAGGCAAACAACAACAACAACAACAACAAAAAACCACCAATAGTTGCTGCTTTGCATATTGATATCTTCGAAGTGTGTGTTCAGGATAATACGTACAGACATACAATATTGATCAAATAATCCGTCATCAATTATTGCTTAGCATTAAGTGATATAATACAATAGTAGAACCATGTTAGCCCTCCTGCATATATGTATATTCATATATACATACATACATTTCTGTCTCTTTCTTTTCTCCTTTCCCTCGTCCCATCTGTTCTTTGTTTTTGAACAGATTTTCTTCATGTCTCTTAGTTTATATTCCCACGCTCGGGTCCTTACACCAGTGATACAATGCGTTGCCTGCACATGTATCGCTGATTTATTTCACTTATGAGTATGGACTCCAGTTTTGACCACTTGCCTACAAAGTCCCCAAAACTGTCTTTCTTTATAGCTGAATAATATTCAATTATATAAAACTGCCACAATTTTTTAATCCAGTCTTCTGTGGATGGACACTTGGGTTGCTTCCACATTTTAGCTATTACAAATTGCGCTGCTATAAACATGGGTGCATATATATCAGAGTGATATGATGTTTTCAGATCTTCTGGGAAAATACCCAGAAGAGGAATAGCTGGTTTGAATGGAACGTCTAGACCTAGTTTGCTGAGAAATCTCCAAACAACTCTCCACAGTGGTTGCACCAGTCTGCATTCCCACCAGCAGTGTAATAGAGTCCCTACTTCTCCACAGCCTCGCCAGCATCTGTTATTAGATGACTTTTTCATACTGGCCAGTCTTACTGGGGTGAGATGAAATCTCGATGTTGTTTTTATTTGCATTTCTCGAATGACTAAGGATGTGGAACATTTTCTCATATATTT
>PVLD010016567.1:14285-44669 GCA_004027595.1 Dinomys branickii | reverse complement strand
TTGCATGTCTGTATATGGGTCCATACATCTACAATTCGAAGATATCAATGGATAAAGCAACAACTACTGTTGAGACCATATCACCTTGTCTATAGATTAGTTGTGATTGTACTATTTTCTATGATAATGGGTGTCTGTTTGTCAATATGTTTTTGTACTTTTATGTTTCTAAAATAAAAATAAAATAAAATAAAATAAAGTTGCCTTTAGTAGATGTTTAGTATAGGTCAATATTAACTATATATTTGTTTTGTCTAGTGTTCATATTATAGTTATGATCTCTTCTGTGGTTAAGCATGGTAGATTAGTTTTTAGAGTTTGTAAATATTCAGGGTTTTTTTGATGTTATAATTGATTCTGATTTTATTATTATAGCCAAGGTGTCACAGCTATTGCTGTTAATTGGTTTTCTTGAGATGCCAATATGTGGACTGCCTTGCAGTGATTAAAAGTATGGTGGCCCTCCCCTCTACACTAGAACAAATACAGAGGAGGTGGGTAGATCCTAGGAGAGAGGCAAAGGCTTATTAGCCACACCCAGAAGATAACACAGAAATCAAGGGAGAAACAAGACAGTTTCTAGAACTAAACAACAATTCATGTACAACATACCATAACTTATGTGACACAATGAAAACAGTCTAAATAACTACCAAGGTCTCCATACTAGAAAGAAAGCTTTCCAGTACAAACAATCTGCAAGCCTCAGAACAAAAACTAGCAAACAAAATATAGACACATATGAAGACAAATGAACAAAGTGCCTCCTAAAAATCCCAATTTCCCCAATGCTGGTCCATAGTGCATTGAAAGGCATGAAACTAAAAGCTACACATCCAAATTATTGGAAGCAACATCAAAGCAGAGTACAAAACAGATCAGGAAGGTATTTGGCAAGCTCACAGAAGATACTTTAAGACGCCAACTCATTAAAGAGTTTCATTGCAGGAGAACATTCACAAGTTGGATTCGTTTGTAAGTCCAAAGTTAGTTGACACCTTTGACATAAGTATACAATGTAAAGGGTAAAAAAAACCAAACACACACATACACATAAATAGTGTAAATAAACTATTTTTCTTTTATAGTATGCACACAGTAGCACAATTGTGACAATGACTGGCACACATGTGAGCTACTTCTGCCATTTGTTCACATCTATGAATGTTTCTAATGGGAGGTCTATTCATATCTATGGAAGTTAACAACTCCAATGTTTCTAAGTCGAGGATTTATTGTACAAGTAAACAGATATTGAGCCAAACAAATAAAATGATCAAAGAATCTATAGAAGACAATAATAAAAATCTAGCAGAGCTAAATAAAGTATGAATGACCAACATAGAAAAGAATTCGATTCCATTAAAAGATCCAAGCAGAAATTGAAGAAATTACAGAAGTGACAAGGATGAGGACACAGTGTCAGAATTAAAGGACAGGGTTATAGCTAGTGACCAATTAATGGTACCTTAAAAGCAGTAAAAGAACATGAAAAATGGACCCAATAGCTCTTAGATGACACAAAGAAAACTAATTTAAGATTAATTAAAATTAGTGAAAGATTAAAACATAGCACAAACAGCATAAAAAAATGTTTACTGAAATAAGAGCGGTAAACTTTACAAACAGGTGAAAGAACTTAAAATACAGAAAAGGTAAGGCATATAGTACCCCAAATAGCCATCATTTTAAAAAATATCTCACCACATAGCATAGCAAAAACCCCAGAAGTTAACACAAGAATAAACCCTTAAAAGCAGTTAGAGATTAGCAACAAATCACTTATGTAGTGATAACACCACATAAACCTTCTCCACACAAACTTTAAAGATCAGATAAACTTAAAGTAAAGTGTTTGAAGCCCTAAAAGGAAACAATTTGTAACACAGGCCGATGTATCTTGCAAAAGTATCTTTCAAAATTGATGGAAAAATAAGCTACATACATGATAAAGAGCACCTAGACAAATTCATATCCAGCAAACAGCATTTCAAAACATTCTGATGGGACATCTAACGACGACAAAAGGTCTAAAGGTCTAGTAAAATGACTACACCAGGTAGGGTAAGTAGTTAAGTAGAAGGGAAAGATACGGAATCAGTAACAGGAAAATAAGGCAATGACAGGAAAAAATCAATATCCTTCAAAGTAAATGGTTTTATGGCTCAGTTAAGAGACATCAAGTGGCAGAATGGATGAAGAAATAATATTCAACAGGATGCTGTATACAGAAAACACACATTGAACCCAAAAATAAACTCATGAAATAAAAATCAAAGGATGAATCACAGTATTCTATGCAATGGGAACCCTCCAAAAGACAAGTATATCTAAACATAAAAGGTCACTACATATTGGTGAAGGGAAAAATTCAGTATGAAGAGATAATGGTTAACATATATATGCTAAACAATGGCTCCCCAACTTTATAAAAAAAAGTATCAGTAGATATGAAAGACCAGGGCTAACAAATATAATTATAGTATGGGAACTTAATATTCTGGAACCACAAACAGACAGATCAACTAGACATAAAAAATGACAGTGAAATATCAGAGTTGAACAAAACCTTCAAACAAATGGATTTAATAGATATTACAGAGCATTTCAGCCAACAAGAATAGAATACACATACTTCTCAGCAGCACATGGATCTTCTTCAAAATATACCAGACTAGTAAATAAAGTATCTCTAAATATAAAAGAATTCAAAATATTCCACACATATTATCAGATCATAGTGCAATGAAATTAGAAATCAGCCAAAAAAGAAAACACAAGGTATGCAAATGCATGGAAACTAAATAATCATTTAAATAAAGTATCTTAAATAAACAATGGATTACAGAGAAATAAGACAGTTTCTAGACCTAAACAACAATTCATATACAAGATACTGGAACTTGTTGGACATAATGAAAGCAGACCTAATAGTGAGGTTTATAGTTTTCATTGCCCACATGAGAAAAAGAGAGTAAGCACAAATGAATAATGTAATGATGAACTTCAAGGTCCTAGAAAAACAAGAACAATCTACATCAACAACTGGTACAAGGAAGGAAGTTTAAAAGATCAGAGAAAAAATCAATAAAAATATTAAAATTGTTACAAAGAATTCATGAACTGAAGACTAATTCTTTGAAAAAATAAACAAATTAGAAAAACTCTTAGCCAATCTAACTAAAAAAAGGAAAGAAATGACCCAAATCAGAGTAATTAGAAGTGAAAATGTAAAATCAAAATGGACACTGCCAAAGTAAAAAAAAATTAACAACTACCCAGCAAACATGTACACCAATAAACCGGAGAATACAGAAATGGATAGGTCGGTAGATAGACATAAATGACCAAAACTGAACCAAGAAGATTTAAAAACTATGAATAATCCACTAATAGGCAAGAAAATTGAAACAATACTAAAAAACCTACAAGCTCTGGATAGATTCACTGTTGAACTCTAGAAACACAACAGGGAAGATCTAATACTAATGTTCCACAAACTCTTTAGTGAAATTCAGAGGGAAGAAGGGCACACAAAGCAATTCCTGGAAGCTAGCATTCCCCGATTCAAAAACCAGACAAAAAGATCAAACTAAAAAAGAACTACACCAAACTCTTTAATGAACATAGATACAGAAAGCCTCAATAAGATACTGACAAACATAATGCAATGAATTATCAAAAAGATCATAGAAAAAAGATCCTACATCATGATCATGTAGGCACCCTAACCAGTACTCTAATAAGATGGAAATGTTACAAGGGACAGATTACTAGATACTCATAAATTTCCAAAGTTGGATCAAGAAGATATAAAAATTCTGAATAACTCAGTATCATTCAAAGAATTTGAAGAAGTAGTTTTTTAAAAAATTATCAACAACAACAAAAAAAAGCCCAGGTCTTGATGGATTCACTGGTGAATTGTACAAGAACATAACAGGTGATCTAATGTGATTACTCCTCAAATTCTTTAATGAAATTGAAAGAGAAGCAATATCTCCAAACTCATTCCAGGAAGCCAGCATTATCTTGATACCAAAACAAGAGAAGGATCCAAGCAAGAAAGACAACTATGGGCAAATCTCTTTAATGAACATAGATGCAAAAATCTAAATAAGATTCTGGCAAACAGAGTGCGGCAAGTCATCAGGGAGATTGTATGCCACGACCAAGTAGGATCCATCCCAGGAATGCAGGAATGAAACAACATATGCAAATCAATAAATGTAATTCACCACATCAACAGAACCAAGGACAAAAATCACATCATCCTCTCAATAGATGCATAAAATGCATTTGACAATGTCCAACACACATTAATGATTTTTTTAAAAACCTACAGAAAATCAGAATAGAAGGTCATTATCTCAATCTGATAAAAGCCATCTATGACACACCAACAATCAACATCATACTAAATGGTCAAACACTGAAAGCTTTCACTCTAAAATCAGGCACAGGACAAGGATGTCACTGTCACCACTCCTATTCAGTATAGTTCTGGAAACATCTCCCAGAGCAATTAGACATGAGAAAGATACAAAAGGAATAAGGAAAGGAAAAGAAGAAGTTAAATTACCACTATTGGCTGATGACATGATACTGTACATTGAAGACCCCAAAATCACCAACACAATACTCCTACAATTAATAATCAAATTCAGCAGTGTAGCAAGATACAAAGTCAACACTCAAAAATCAATAGCTTTCCTGTACACGAATAACAAAGGCACTGAGAGAGCAGTTAGAGAGACAATATCTTTCACAGTAGCATCAAGATAAATGAAATACCTAGGAATCAATCTAATGAAGGAAGTGAAAGACCTTTACATTGAGAACTATAATACTCTGGAAAAGGAGATCAAAGAGGATGTTAGAAAATGAAGGGCTGGGGATATAGCTCAGTGGTACAGTACTTGCCTGGCAAGTGCAAGGTCTTGAGTTCGATTCCCAGAACCAAAAAAAAAAAAGTTCTCCTGTGCTATAGTCTTAAAAGTAAAAAATAAATTCATTTAAAAACTAAAAGATGTGATGTGTTGCTGCATGCCTGTAATCCCAGCACTTGAGAGGTTGAGGCAGGATTGGTGTGTGTTCAAGGCCATCCTTGGGCTACATGAGAAAATGGAAAGATAGCCCTTGTTGTTGCATAGACAGAACCGATATAGTGAAAATGGCCATGCTTCTAAAACTGTGGTACAGATTTAGTGCAATTCCAATCAAAATACCAATCACAGACTTCACAGAAGTAGAGAACACAATCCTAAAATTCATATGGAAGCCAAAGAGATATAGAATACCAAAAGCAATGCTGGTCATCAAGGGCAAGGCAGCGGGCACCACAATCCCTAATTTGAAGTTAGAATACAAAGCTACCATGATAAAAACCGCATGGTGCTGTCAAAAAAAAGACATGAAGATCAGTGGGACAGAATAGTAGATGGAAAAGCAACTCCAAGCACATTCAGCCACCTTATTTTTGATAAAAATGCCAAAACCCTTCACTGGAAAAATCATATCCTCTTTAATACACAGTGCTGGGAAACCTGGCTTTCCCTCATGCTGGAAATTGGACCTAGAGCTATATCTCTCACCATGTATTAAACTAAAATTGAAATATATAAAAAACTTAAATATAAAAATAGAAACACTTAATTTGCTGAAAGACAGAACAGACGAAACTCTTGCAGAGGTGTAGGCAGACTTTATGAAAAAAAAGCTGATAACACAGGAAATATTACAAAAAGTCAATAACTGGGATCGCATCAAATTAGAAAGCTTTCCCACAACAAAAGAAATCACCAACAGAGTGAAGCAACAACTCATAGAATGGGAAAGAATTTCACCAGCATCTCCTCATATAAAGGCCTAACATCTAGAATATATAAGAAGTTCAAAAAAATCAGATCCCTCGAATTTAGACTCAATCCAAAAATGGACATCTGAAATGAATACACATTTCTCAGATGAAGCACAAACAGCAAATATGTATTATATATGTGTGTGTGTGTATGTGTGTGTGTGTGTGTGTGTATACGTATATATATGAAAAACTGCTCATCATCACTGAGTAACCTGAGAAATGCAAATTAAAACAGCATTGAGTTTCTACCTCATGCCAGAATGAGTGGCTATCATCAACAAACCAATAACAAATGCTGGCAAGGCTGTGGGGAAACACAAACTTTCTCCATTGCTGGTGGGTATGTAAACTGGTACAACCACAATGGAACTCACTATAGAGATTCCTCAAAAACTAAAACTAAAGTTGTCACTTGACCTAGCTATTCCCCTTCTAGGTATCTTCCCAAAAGACTTAAAAGCATCATGCCACAGTGATGTATGAACACCCATGTTAACAGTAGCACAACTTATAATAGCTAAATCTTGGAATCAGATCATATGCTCATCAAAAGATCAATGGGTAAAGAAAATGTGGTATTTATATACAACGGAGTCCTACTCTGCCATAATGTTAAAGGTGAGTCATTTGTAGAAAAGTGAATGCTCTTTGAGACCATAATTTTAAGTGAAGTTAATCAGACACACAAGTTTAAATATTACATTGCTTCCCTTCTGTAAAGAACTGAAGGGAGGGGCTGGGGATATAGCTCAGTTGAATAAGCGCTTGCCTGGCAAATGCAAGGTCCTGAGTTCAATCCCCGGTACCGTATACAAAAAATAAAAAATAATAAAAAATAAAAAAAAGAACTGAAGGGATAAATGAGGAGTATAATGGAGGACAGATATTCAGAAGTAGGAAGAACATGTAATGGGAAGGGGAATGAAGAAGTGAGAAGAGAGAAGGAAGAAGGAAATGATGGTGGAAGGGAGGGAGGGAGGAAGGAAGGAAGGAAGGAAGGAAGGAAGGAAGGAAGAATGGGAAAAAATGGAAACAAAGCTTTTGTACATAGAAGGGAAAGAAGGCTTGAAGAAATGAGAGAGGAATGTTTTTTTAAAAAGCAAAATTAAGATATTTACTAGGAATGCCCTACAATGAATGTGATTGATATGTACAACAAATAATATACTAATAAAAAATTTTAATAAAAAAGAAAGCAAAATAAAAGTGGCATATATAGGAAATAAGTCAAATTATTATTTCCAGATATCATGACCTTCAATACAAAAGATCTCCAAAAAATCCAGCAAAAGTCTCATAGAATTAACAACTGAATTCAGTGATGCATCAGGATATAAAATCAATAGTGTTTCTGTACAGTAATAAAGAACCCAATGAGAAAAGATATGAAAGATTCACAATAGCACCAAGATAAATTAAATACTTAGGAATTAACCTAACTGGGGAAGTAAAAGAGCTTTATGCAATGAAAACTACAGTATATTAGAAAAGGAAGTCAAAGAAGGTATCAGAAAATGCAAAAGCCCTTGTCCTGGATTGGCAGAAAAAATATAGTGAAACTCCCAAAACTGATCTGCAGATTTAACACAATGCCAATCAAAATGCCAACAACATTCTTCACAGAACTGGAAAAAATAATCCTAAAATTCATGTAGAAGCAAAAGAGACCTAGAATAGCAAAATCAATCCTGGGTAACAAGAACTAATACAGAAACATCACAATTGTCACTTAAAGTTATATTGCAGTGAGAAAAACAGTACCATACTGGCACAAAAAGAGATGACAATCAATGGAACAGAACAGGGATGCATGACCAACCCTAAGCACATTTAACTATTTGACTTAGACAAAGGGGCCAAAAACATACTAGAGGAAAGACGGCCTCTTTAATATATGGCATTGGGAAAACTGGCTATGCACATGCAGAAGATTACATCTGTAGCCACATCTCTCACCACATAGTAAGCAAAAATCAAAAAGGATCAAAGAACTGAAGGTTGAAATGGAAACACAACCTCCTGAAAGATAAACTAGGCAAAAGTTTTGAAGTCATAGGAACAGAATCTCTTTGAACAAGAAAGAGTACGAGAATCAACTGCTGGGGTCCTATCTGCTTCAAAAGCTTCTCTACAGCAAAAACAAAAAAACAAAACAACCAACAAATTGAAAAGGCAACCTACTGAATGGCAAAAAATATTGCCAACTATTCCTCACACAGAGGACTAATATCTGTAATTTATAAAGAACTCAAAAAAATTAGACTGAAAAATGGGCAAGTTAAGAGAATACATACTTCATAGATGAAGTACAAATGGACAATAAATACATGAAGAAAAGCTCAACATTGCTGGCCATCAGAAAAATACAAATTAAAACAACACTGATAGTCTGTCTTACCTCAGAAAGGGTTGCCATCATCAATAAATCCAATAGAAACAAATTCTGGAAAAGTTGTGGGGAAAAATGAACTCTTCTAAATTGTTGGTGGGATTGTAAACTAGTCCAACATTATGGAAATCAGTATGGAGTTTCCTCACAAAAAAACAAAAAAATTACAAATTCCATTTGATCCAGCTATTCCCCTTACAGGTATCTTCCTGAAAGAGTTAAAAAACATCATATCATATTGATGGTATGCATACCCATGTTTACAGCAGCATAATTTGTAATGGCTAAATCTTGGAAGCTGCCCATACTATACATCCATCAACATATGAATGGATAAAGAAAATGTGATATCTGGTTGGGGATATAGCTCAGTGGAATAAGTGCCTGCCTGGCAAGTGCAAGGTCTTGAGTTCAATCCCCAGTACAGCAAAAAATAAAAAAGAAAATGTGGCATCTACACAGAACGGAGAACTACTCTTCCAGAGTGAATGATGAACTTGAGTCATTTGTAGAAAAAAGACGTACCTTGAGCCCATAATGCTTAGTGCAACAAATCAGACACACATGCTTTAATGGTTTCTCTTATAAGGGAAGCCTAAATTATAAATGAAGAGCAAAATGAAAGATACATGAGAGGAAGTGCAGAGATAGGTCCTTGTGAAATGAGAGGGTTTCAGAGATGGAAGGAGGGAGAGGGAAGGAAGGGGAGGGATGAAAAAACAAATTAAGATGTGTGATGTACAAATAACAACACATTCATGTTATGATGCCATACAATGAATGTAAACATGATATTCTTGATTATAAAATACCATGTTCTTAATAAAAAAATACTTAAAAAATAGAAGTCTTAAGATCAAAACAAAATAAAAAATCATGAATGTGTATTGATTTTCATTAAAAAGTTTTGCATGTATTTAGATGATCATCTCCTCCTTCATCGTAGTAATGTGGTTGGTGAGTTATGTTATTGGCTTCTAGATGTGAAACCAACCTTGTTTCCTAAAATAAGTACCATTTCCTTGTGATGTTATTCCTTTTGCATGTTGCTAAAACTTTTTTTATAATTAGTTTGTTCAGGATTTTAGTATCTTTAAGTCAGATCAGCCTGTAATTTTCACTATAGTATTTTTGAAATTGTTGGACTCAAGGATATGCTGGCTTTATAAAATGAGGGCAAGTGTACTTTTCCTCTTCTATTCTCTTGAAGCGTTTTGTACAGTATTGGTATTAATTCTTTTTTAAATGTTTAGAATAATTTACTGACAAAGATATATCAGTCTGGAGATGTCAGTCTCTATCAGTAGTTTCTGACTGAGTGCCAGAAGTTCTATATGACGTCATCTTCCCCACTGAGGTGTCAGTCTGTCTTTGGCAGGTAGGAGAGGGGCAGATCTTCTCAATCCAATCAGGGACCAAGCTGATATAAAGCTTATTTGGTAAATTTGTAAAGCTCTGTCATAATTTTCTACTGCTGAGATGAGGACTTAACACCAACTCAGAAACTTGCAACAACATATGTTTATTATTTTATTGCTCCATAGCCTTGAAGTCTCATTCATATTTCACTAAGCTGTAATCAAGGCTGCATTCCTTTCCGCAGGTTCCAAGAAGGAATACTTTCCTTTGCTTTTTCTAACTTGTAGAGGCCACCTATATTCTTTGGTATGTGGTCTCTTCATTCATCCTCAAAGTCCACAACTTTACATTTCTCTGACCATTCTTTGATAGTTGCTGACCCTCCGCCCCCACCTCCCTCTTCCACTTTTTAAAACATTTGCCCTTAACTCAGCCCACCAGTATAAATCAGGATAATCTCCATCTCTTGAGGTCATACATTAACAAATGGAGTCCCATTGATGTTTGGGAGCTGTGCAGTATTGGGGAACACAAGGGAAGACCAAATGGTCTTTGAGGCATATTGATATAGGTGTAGCATGAGTAGCCTGAGTGGGGTTAGAGATGTCCCAGACTGGGGGGTCAACAAGGGAAGAAGGAAGTGGAGGGGACAGGTTGGTGGCTATAATGGGTTTTTTTAAGACAAGAGCCATGGGGAGGGAGAAGGTAGAGGAGAAGTTAAGCTTTTGGAGGAGATCCCTACCCAAAAGGGGTGTGGGACATGTTGGTATTATTAGAAAACTATGGATGAAAAAGAGAGTTAGAACCTTCAGGGAATAGGTCCTGTTTCCAGGGGCTGTATAGGTTGGCCACCAACTCCCACTATGGAGCCTATAGATCTAATACAGTGACCTGAGAACTCAGGAAGAACACTATATGTGGCCCCCGAGTCTACAAGAAAGAGAACATCTTACCTGAGATGCCCAGTGAGACTTGAGATTCCAAGAAAGATACCTTAATGGGGACTGTGAACCCTGAGTTCTATCAATCTTCTTCAATGGTGAGACCAAGCAGATCAGCCAAAGACATATCCAGTGGTGACAAAATCTCTTGTAAGGGCAAGGAACTGGTGGATGGCTTACCCACTCTCTAGGGCTAGGAAAGTCACACCTCCAATGGCCCTTGAGGTTGGAGAGGGGGCAGAGCCCCTGTGGAGGTCATGGGTTGGGGCAATCTCATGCCCAGTGTCCTTTGCCACATGTGAAGCAAGCTCTAGGAGGGGCTTGGTTGGCTCTGCCTTGTTTGGGTTTACCTATTTTAGGAGGTCCAAGTGCCACTGCTAAAAGATCGGTTTTATATTTAGCAAGTTTACTTGCTTGTGCCTCTTGTTCCTCCTTCTCTTTTTGATCTCTGTTGTTGAAAACAGGAAAGGCCATATTAAGGAGGTCACCCTGTGGGGTTCAAGGGCCAAATTCAGTCTTTTGTAGTTTTACCCAAATATCAGGAGCAGAATGGGAAATAAAATAGGAATTAATAACAACTGTTCCTTCAGGAGAGTCTGGCTCTACATTAGTAAACTTAGTTAAGGTGTGCCTAAGGTGTATGAGGAATATGGCAAGATTTTCATTGGCCTCTTGGACCAGTTCTAAAAGCTTGTACTTAGTGTGCTTGTGAGTTATTTTGTTAAGGCCCACAATTACATATTTAATCATCTTATGTACTTTGTTAGGCCCATCACCATCGTGATAATTGCAGTTAGGGTCTTGATCTGGCACCATAACAGGCCCAGGGTCATTTTCAGCAGTATTTGCTCAATGTCCATGACTGACTTCCTCTCAAGCCATTTGTCATAATCAAGTTATTATTGTGAGGTGAGAATGCTGTTTAGAATCACATAAACATCCTTAAAATGTAGATCATAGCAATTAGTTACAAATTCAAACTCCCTAATATGAGTTTGTGGGACAGTGGAGAAGAAACCTAATTTACAGTTTATTTGGGATAGGATGGCAAGGGAAAAAGGGACATGGATATGAACTAGTCCTTCAGGACCAACCTGTTCCCAAAGGGGGAGCAAAGATTGAGGCTGAAAGGACTGTTGAGTGGTAGGTGTAGATGGCCATCTGGCCGCCAACCACGTCTGTGGACCGTTACAGGGCAATTGCCCACAAGAGAGCCCTCTTTCACCATGGGACAGGGAAACACAAGATGGTGACTGAGTACAATGTGGCCCTCAGCAAGATGGCTGCTGATGGTCACATGGTAAGGGATTACAAGATGGCAACTGGTACGTGACCTGTAACAAAATGTCTGCTGATGACCACATGACTAAGGACTACAAGATGGCAACTGTTCCCCATGTGACCTGGAGCAAGATAGCTGCTGAGGACCACTTGATAGGAGTCACAAGATGGTGCCTAAATACCACGTGGTTCACCAGGTGATTTAAAGACACAAGGTCAGGTGTGGTGAGCAGGAAAGGCAAATGGCAAAGGGGGAGCACAGAAGGAGTTAGAAGAGGGATCATCAGACAGGATAGGTGCCTCAGGTTGAGCAGATTGGGGAGTTTGAGATAGGGGTGAGGAGGCAAAGGAAGAATGAGAGGCTATAATGGGTCAGACAAGGGGGATGCCTGAGGCTGAAAGCCCAGGGGCCTCTAGTTGAGAAGACTGAGGAGTTTGGGCTTGAAGATATAGGGGAGGAAGAACAAAGACCATGGGTATGTTGTCCAAAGGATCTGTTGGAGCAGAGGGAAGAGAATCAGGTGGAGTAGTGTGGGCCGAAAGTGTTCAGGCCTCTTACACAACTATACAAAAGAGGGATGAGGGATGTGTCCTCAAAGTGAAGAAGGCCTGAATACAGGGCATTTCTGACCATTTGCCAGTGCAGTGACAAAAATTGTCTAGGTGTCGGAGGATTAAAGGGTCAAAAGTTCCCCTTTCAGGCCATTGGTTGTCATTGTTGAGTTTGTATTGTGGCCAAGTCATCTGGCAGTAAAAGATTAATTTTGGGGGTTCTACAGTCTCCTGGAGGCCAAGGGAACAAGATTGCAGACAGAGCACCCTAGTAGTGTCTTTTTGAGGGAAGGAAAGTATATTTCCCATAGTGACTGAATTAAAGGTGAGCCAAGGGCTATGGCCAAAATAGTCTGGGTCACTTTTCAAAAAGGGTCATTACTCATTTTGAGAGTGTGACTAGGAGAAAACCCCAATACCTGTTCTTGTCAGCTGTCACTAAGAGCGCCAGGTGGGGGTGCCAAAGAGCAGGAGGGCAATAGCCCTCCCTCAGGGCTTAAGGGCAGTAGCCCTCCCCAAGGAGTGTGAGGGTGGTTAACCCTGTCCAAGGGACATGCAGAGGATTTCCTGACATGGGCCCATACGTTTCTGGGACTAAGAGATTGAGAAACTGAGACAGGGAACCCCCAAACTAAGAGGTAGCTCACCTGTAGGAAATGAGGTGGATCAGTGTTAGATGCAAGTTAGCAATGGCAAACGGGCAGGTCCACAAGAAAGGAAGGTGGCTCGTAAGCAGAGGGGGTTCAGAACTGGGGGTTGACTCCTCAGGAGCCACATGCCATCCTGAGTCATGGCAGCAGAATGTTAGGTTTTCAGATCAGAAGAAGAAACAGAGGGGAGAAGGCCTTTACTCCGGACATGGAAAGGAGGGGACTGCATGCAGCACAGGGCTCCTCTGAGGTAGACAAAGGAGGCTGGGTATTTATAAGGACTCTGGCTAGTGGAGGAGCTTGAGAGGCAGGCTCAGTGACATGTTAGGAGCTGAATAGGGCCTCCTTCACATGTTCTGGAAGGGTAAGAGGAAGTTGTATTCAAGGCTGAAGGGAGAAGAAGCGGGGGAAGTGGTCATTGGGAAGATAAGCTATTGTTTTTGGCTTCCGCCATGTTAGACCACCACTATAATGATTCAGCAATTCATACTCGGACAGGAACCTATCAGATATCATTGGAAAAATCAGTGTAAATCTAAAACTGATGTGGTGGACTGACGCATTCTAGGAAACTTCCACTGGGGCTTGCTTCAGCACCATCAAACAGTAGGGGTGTGGGCCAGGTTCAGAGAGGGCCCCTGGCTCCAGTCTTAGATGGACTCAGCTGGGATTTCTCAGCTTCCAGCACATCTGTGTGTGCCATCAAGCACAGGCCTGAGCACATGGGGAAAAATAGGCAGGACGTCACTGCAGCGTGCCTTGGCTCTTGCCCCAGCATGTGCCATGTGTGTTTCTGGCACCAGAAGTTAACTCAGTGTAAACACCTGCACTCGGAATCCAGGCAGAAAGGGGACATCCAGTGCCCAGCGGGAGTGAAGGCTGGCACGAGTAGCGCCTGGGAACAACTTGCTGAGACAGTGGCTGCACACCCCGTTCCTTTCTGGATCCCACAAAAACTTCATGGGCACCTCCACTACCCACCTGCAGCTAGCCCCACCCATTACATTAGTGTTATAGGCAGCTGAGTTAGACAGAAATATTATAGGCAGTCAGACAGGGTCGGGCCCTCGAGGAGCCAACGTAAAAGATAAGATACCTGTGGGCCAGACCTCAAGACAAAGGGGGCTGAACAACTGCAGTCACATACCCCTGGGTGTGAATGTCGGGATTTGATAAATAAGCAACAACCACCTTCAAAAAGCCAGAAAGTTGCTAGCCCGACCCCCCACAGGAAAAACCCTGCTCTGCATTCATGCCCGCTTGCTACATGACTCGCTTCCCCATTTGATCCCAGTTCACTCAGTCTTACCTGGACAATTATACCTGTAGTCTTATTGGCAGACCATAGTTTTATCCATTTCCCCTACCTTGGACCCGCCTCACCTCATGGTTTTTTCCTAGAAAAGTCCTTAGTTGGGGGTAACCCACTCAGGCCCCCCTTCTGTCCCTCTCTTGGACAGAAGCTTTCTTTCTTTCAATAAATATATTCTGCTCTTAACCTCTGTTTTTCCCAAAATTCATTCTTCAATTTTAGAGCACATGAACTCATCTCAGATATCATTCAGGTTGGGAGTTTTTATTTTCCTGTATCACTAGCAATGAATGCTCTGCTGTAAAGGGACAGTGGCCCAAACAGAGGAAGAGAAAACCAGAGGGGAAAAGAGGTTTTTGGTAGCTGTGACTGCAGAGGCACTGATGGCTGAGTGTGTGTGTAGGGGGTACCTGGTGTTGGAGTCCATTCCCATAAAACAGGATACTGAATCAGTATCAGCATCTCACCTAGCCCCAAGGCAATGGAGCAGAAACTGCAGCCAGAGGCTGCAAAGAGGTCTCCAAGTTTTGCCTAGTGTCACTGATTCAGGCTAGAAAACAAAAAAATCAAGGTTAAAATTCAGTTACTCAAACCACTGTTCAAATCACCCCAGACTCTCATATGGCTCAATTGGTCATTCTTCCCTTGACATAAATGAAAAAATCATAAATAAAAAAAACGGGATCCAAAGATTTGGGTATGTTGACAACTATTGGGTTCAAAGATTGATTAGTTAAAGGAAAACATTTTAAAGGGCTTTCAGACACAAGTGCCCATGGCCTCTGGGTGTGGCAGCTACAGGCCCACAGTAACAAAGGCACTAGATTGCTGACCTGGAGGGATGCAAAAGGCCATTCATCCTCCTGCGGAATACAGTCTCCCAGGGAATTCCTGCCTTGCAAGGAATAAAGCCTCACATGGAGCAGAGTGGTTTTCTCTCTCCATTACAGTTGACACTTAAAGAGAAGCCTTTCCATTTTTCCCTCAAGCTGATTAATTTAAAAGGCTATTTCCATCTTCCAGATAAAAAATGTTTTGCCTTTAGTTAAAAAAAAATCATATTTCCTAAGATTTACAATAATGGGGATATTTTAAAAGATTACTTAAATTTCCCTTGATTCCTACTAAAGTTGACTGCCTGTTTTACAATGCTAAATTTATCTGGTATAGAAAAGCTTTGATATTTTACAAACAGGTATAATGGTTTGGCGTACAGTCTGCAAACAGTAGGGTCTGAACAGTCTCTTGATTTTGACCTTCCATTTAAACAAAGGCAGGCCTGGTGGTGGCTTCCAGAGGGGTGCAAGCTACAACTTCTTCATATTCCACAAAGATATATTGTGCTCCAAACTGTCAGACCAACCCAAACTGACTTTCAGACTTTATTTGGTAATTGGCTTTGGCCAGCTCTTAAGCTAAGGACTCATGACTTAGGTCCTCTCTTGGACATTCTCCAGGGGAACCCAGCCCCCACCACTCCAGGAGCACTTACACCAGAGGCTCAAATTACCTTAGATAAAGTTAATCTGGCTCTCTCTAAGGCTCAAAATTCACTTACAAAAACAAGACAGAGAATCAATCCCTCCCACTTCACTTGGCAATATGTACTATTAACTTTTAAATTCTGCAAAAAATGGAAGTACAGCAGCAGAAAGATAATTCAATCAGGTAAAGCAACAAAGCTAATCTGGGGTTGAAGGTATGCTTGTGTTTTGCTAGAAAATGCTGTCCTGCTGTATCAACAATCCAGATATGGAGATGAAGTTAACAACCCTGAGGTTAGGTCTGACCTGGGGCCTATTGAAGGAATTGGCCCAGAATCCAGGAAGTGGTAACCAAAATGAAAATCAAAGGTCTGAATAGGTGATAGAGTGAACAGAGATAACTAGACTAAAAGTTACTGGTATCCTTAAGACAGAATAAAATTTAAATAATGTATATTAATTAATGATAAAAGATTCTATTCCTTCCAAATTCTTCTGATAAGAAAACTCTGCTAATTGACAAACAGAAAAATCTGATGGGTCTATTTATAATTATAAATTTTTAAAATTATAATAGAGTTACAATAATCCAACTTGGCCAAAAATAATATTTGAGGACATTCTGATTTTGTAAGATACTTGTTTGTTTGTTCAAACTGTTAATCTATGTACTTCTTTTTGTCTGTCATATCCATGACCACTGTTCCTTTTTACTTCAGCTCAACAATTTTTTTCTTTTCTTCCTTTTTCTTTTGCATTTTTGGACCTTTTGTTCAGGATATAATTTGGAATATAGATGTAAAAGGGGGCTTTCACCGGAGCTACTGATACAGGAAAATAAAACTCCCAACCTGACCCATATCAGACGAGTTCCTGTTCTCTAAAACCGAAGAATGAATTTTAGGAACAACAGAGGTTAGAGCAGAATATATTTATTGAGAGAAAGAAAGTTTCTGTCCAAGAAGGACAGAAGGAGGCCTGGGTGGGTTACCCCTGACTCTGTCTTTTCTAGGGACTTTTATAGAGAAAAACCATGAGGTGAGGCAGGTCCAAGGTACGGGAAATGGACAGAACTATGGTCTGTCAATAAGACTCCAAGGATAAATATTTAGGTAAGACTGAGTGAACTGGGATCAAATGGGAAAGTGAGTCACCTAACAAGCCGGCGTGAATGCCGAGCAGGGTTTTTCCCATAAAGGGATGGGTCAAGGACTCTTCAAGGTGGTAGCTACCTACGTAGAATATCAATCCCTGCTGTCCATCCCTGGGGAAGTATGTGGGTGTATTTGTTTAGTCTTTTTGTCTTGAGGTCTGGCCCACAGGTATCTTATCTTTTATTTTGGCTTCTTCAAGGGCCCAGCCCTGTCTGACTGCCTATAATATTTCTATCTACCTCAGCTGCCTATGACACTACCAGTTAGGCTAAGTGTTATCAAAGTTGGTTTACTCACAAGTCATTGAAAAATTAGGATAATTAAAAAATTCCTTAGGGTGGGGAGAGATTAGTGGACAGGATTCCAATTGGTAAATAGAGGGGTGGCAACATTTTTTTTCACTAATAAGGAGCCCCCAATTATCTTGATAGTCTCTGGGGAGATACTCCCAATAGCTTGGTCATTGGTCAAAAACTAAAGTTTTCTAGAGAAACAAATAAATAAATAAATAAAATAAAGTTTCATCACAAAAGATGCACTTGGTACAAAGCTAAATTAAGAAACAAAGGTTTTCACATATGTATGACAATACACTATTATTAATCTCATGGTGTATTAAATGTATTCATGGTTCCAGATGTGCAGGTCTTTTAAAACATAAAACAAGGATTTCTTATTGTGCTGACAGCTGATTTGGTTCATTTTTTATCTTAC
This sequence comes from Dinomys branickii, assembly GCA_004027595.1. Lineage (NCBI taxonomy): Eukaryota > Metazoa > Chordata > Mammalia > Rodentia > Dinomyidae > Dinomys > Dinomys branickii. Next base: position 26,970 of record PVLD010016567.1, on the reverse strand, counting down.
CATAATTAACATTCTAGCATTAACTTTCATATGTTATATAGATTAATAGTATTTTCATACATTCTAGATGTCATGTCATGTAAGAGAATGTGATCTTTTTTGCTATGTAACATAAGTAAAAAAAAAGCTTAGTGTGGTCACTCTTGTTTTACTAACAATGGCTTTGAATTTGAAAATGGGCATATAAGGAGCATCTTTACAAAGTGAGTTAAAATAGCATATTTGATCAGTAGAATTTACAATCTAATTTTTAAAGCAAACCTTAATGCAATTGTTATTTAAGTAATGTGATTTATAGTCTTTTGGGATGTTTATTGTTGTTATGATTAATAATATTTTAAAATTCAGGTTCTATGTGTCTAAGGGTGAGAAGAGAGTGTAAGTAGCCTCAGTGTATTAGAAATCAAATTCTAGGGTATCTGGGGGATATCTTTATTTTTATTTTTTCTTTTTTGGTACCAGGAATCGAACTCAGGACCTTGCACTTGCCAGGCAGGCACTGCACCACTGACCTATATCCCAGGCCCCTTTAGGGGATATTTTATCCTACCATAAGTTTTATATACCTAGTGTTGCTCTTCATTTATAGAATGATTTTATAGTTTTCAACATGCTTGTAAAAATATTTAATTATCACGAAGCCTTGTACAAATGACAAGGGAAAAGTTTTCTTTTGTTATCTGTTTCTTCTTTGAAAGAATCTTCTTGGTCTATGGTTTGTATTCTAAAGAGAATGATACATAGTATATTAACTATTCTCTTATTATTTTGTTAGGAAATTGTTTAATTTTTCACAAAATAGAAAAATAACAAGGGAAGCAAAATCATCTCCAAAACAAACTAACCTGAAGCTCAGAGAGATTAACAATTGCCTCAAATCTATATTTCCATAAAGGAGGGCCAGAACCAAAAAGCATGTGTAGTTGTCTTGAGTAGATCCACAGTGGAAGTGCAGACTCTAGTGCTCTGGGAGCAGCTTTAATACACAGAGGTTGTTCCTGTTAATGTTCATGACGTCTCTCTTCTCACTGGCTTTCCTCAGCACCTACTCTCTGTTCATGCAAAGGTCTGCTCAGTGGCTGACCACAGTCAGGTGATGGGAGAGAATTAACTACCAGTATGAAAAAACTACTCAAGGTCACAAAACAGACTGTTAAGCCATTAAACAATAGCCAAAGAAGTTGAGATAACAGGTGTTTTTAAAAATGTTAAGCAATTTTAAGCAGAGGAGTGTGTGTGTGTGTGTGTGTGTGTGTGTGTGTGTGTGTGCTGAGTGGTTGCCTAGCTCTGAATTCTTTTTTTCCTATTACTATTATTGAAAAATCTAGTTTGCATTTATAATCGACTGAAAGACTCATAAATGAATCTTGTTCTAAGTATACTAGTAACTAATTAGTACTGAGCTGTGGTCTTTAGACATAGAACAAAAGAGGCATGATCAAGAGCCTTAACCATTCCTTTGAAAGTTCGTGGATTGTTTTGGGGAAGCCACATAATTTTTAAAGAAAAAACTGAATTTGAATTTCAGTATTTCCAAGAAAGCATCAAGGATATCAATATAAATACATCATTTGAATAATTTGCATGAGCTACTCAGATAATTGCTATTTTCATGTTTTGCATGAAAAGCAAAAGTACTAAAAAAGTGCTCGACTGTTTACAAATTTATGAATTACATTTTTCAATGCATACCTGCCAATGGAACACACTGCTTTTCCTGTGTAATAAGTTGTCTGCTGAAGTTCTCAAGGTCATAAAGTACAATCACTCCATAGAAACCATCTGATAACATGTTTATAATGAAAGAATTCACATGAATTGATCATTTTATTACTTCTCTTTATGATAATGTATATATTATGAAAAAGTTGATTTTTGAATATCCAATGTATATGATTATAAATACAGAGTCAATTCTCACAAACAAGGACTACTATAAACTTCAGTAAACTGCTGGGCATGGTGGTGCATGCCTGTAACCCCAGTACTTGGGAGGCTGAGGCAGGAGGTTTGCTGTGAGTTTGAGGCCAGGCCTGGGCTACAATGTGAGCTCAAGGCCAGCCTGAACTGCATAGTGAGACTCTGCCTAAAAAAAAAAGACAAAAAACAAAACAAAACAAAAAAAAAACTTCAGTAAACTAAAATTTCTTAACATTCATAGAATAAGACTTCATCCTTGTTTTCAGCATGAGCCAGAGTGGGGGTGGGGGAGCCGGGAAATGGGGGGAAAATTATAAGGGAAAAAATGAACAGGGAGCTTTTGCACATAGGAAGGGGGCCAGGCAATGAAAGGAGCAGGGGAAATGGGAGGGACAGGGAACAGGAATGGATTGAGGTACGTTATGCACCTGTTAGAAACTCTCCATGATGAATACAATCATCACTTAGCACAGACAGGTACTAGCAGAAAATTTTAAAAAATTTAAATGAGCCTAAAATCTTTACACCATACAAAAACTCACCCAGTGATCATCCAAGATTATCTTCATGATTACAAAATAAAAGGGTGAAATAAATCAGCAAATGATAACTTCTTAAGAAAGGAAGATATTATACAGTTATTTTAACTGTTAATTTTAACTATGCTACGTGAAAATGGAATCCGAGAGACCAGCTATTACTAACAACAGCTATGTGACCCTGGCACCTTATGTCACATGTCTAAACATTTCAACACTGGTAGGCAAGGAGGGCCTTTTCACCTAAATCACAAAGCTGATGTGATAAATGTGCCAAGTTTCTTCTCTAAGTACCTTCTACTTTCTCTGGTGAATGTGTTCATTCCATTGGTTCAGCTTCGCCTGCGCACGTAACAATACAGAAGTCAGTCTGCTAAAACAGCTGTGGACAAGAGAGGCATTGTTCCTGGCTAGAGTTTACAGTCTATAGGAAAGACAACGGATGTACGTAATCACGCAAAATGTCAGTTATAATCGAGATCAGTGTGACAATAACTAACTTTCAATGTCCTGGATTGTGATATTTAAACTGAAATTTGGAGCAAGAATTGGAGTCAACAATCCAGGTTCATTGTAGAAACTGAAATCAGGATCATGCGTCTGAAGGGGTGTGGAAGGGCGGTCGGTGACAGGCGAGTGGTCAGCAGGGGCCAGGCTGCTCAGAGCTTTACTTAGGGGCGTAAAAGAAGGCGCTAAAAAGCAAACGATAACTTTTTGGAAGAAAAAGGAAACGTTATCTAAACTTGTCTATCCATTTGTAGAAGCTCACACACTATTCTGCTGAAAGGAATAAAAGTATAAGCAACAGTGCTTTGGACATTGTATACTTTTGATTATGTGTTTTCCCAACGAACAGCAGGAAAGTAGTAATTATATTTAAAAACAGCACCTAAAGACATGTCCCAGCCCTTCCAACCCATCTGCATCTAAGCAAGTTCAATATTTGTTCATTTAGCAATGAATATATCGGGCAACTCTTTGCACTTTTGACATTCTGTTCAATGAACTCAGGATTTTTTTTTAAAAGGTATAATTCAGACTTTTTATGAAACATCTACTGGACCAACCTGAAAAAATATTGTACTGCATCTCAGAAAGAAAGTGATATATATGTTGAATCAACTTACTATCTCCCTTCAACAAATTCAGTGTCAAGGGAGTAACTCCACTGCCATGGATTCTTCCACTATCTCCGTCTTTGTTTAATTCCAGTCCCCAAAACTTTAAATATTAAAAGAGAGAAAATAATGATAAAGCTTGACAATAACACAATGATTTAGAATGAATCAGTTCTTCACCAAGGTAGTATATAGTATGAAAATCATAGGTAAAGCATAAATTTTCTCCTGCACATTTATAAGTATTTATAGATCTGTAAGGATCATAAAACTTGAAAACATTAACAGTTCTATGCATGTTTTCACCTGAAGTATTATCTTGAATTTCATTTGAAGCATTTATTATGTTTTTAAAAAGATATTTAGAGACTGAAACTTCTCACAGTCTAATTCTAAAAAATTAAACTGAGGTCAGCTAGTGGACAAAAATTAAATTACAGGATTGTTAAAAAGTCCATTTTCTGAAGTATGTAGAATTAGAATGGTTTGATTAAACAATTAAGCATATTTAAATAAAGCCAGTTCATTTGTTTATCAGTGCTTTGATACCAACAAGGAGGATTAAAAACTCACTGTTTCTTATCTGTTTTTTCACTTCTGACCTGAACCTGGGGCCAAAAAAATAGAAGTGTATGGTAGAACACAGGGACCAAAGCCTAAAGCTTCTGACCAGACAACCAAAAAGGGCAGTCCTAGGGAATGTAGAAATATCAGGGGAAGCACGGAGATGAAGGAGGTCAGACATGGATGTCAGAAAAGTGTCTATAACCTTTTGCACTCATTCTTAAGTAGAGCATGCATGGATTTAATTGTGAATATCATACAAAAAGTCTGAAAAAAAAGAATGAACCACCACCACTTAGGTCATACTCTGAGTGGCACATACCTGAACAGATCTGAAGAGGTTTTGAAAACTAAACTGAAATTCAATATATGTATATATATATATATATATATATATATATAGTATTTCCATCTTGAACCTAATCTTGTCAATCATATGTTAGAACAAAAATATTACCATTCTTCCTAAAACTTAAACAAGACCCAGAGCTTCATAATGTCTACAATGCAGTCCACAATTACTCTATATATGAAAAACCATGATAATTTATTTCAACTTGCACAGGAAAGGACAAGCAATAGAAACCAAAGCTCATTTGACACAGAATTTGGTATTATCTTCAAAGACTTCACGTGAGCATTGGAAAATGCATTGAGCAAGAGTTTGTGAACACATTTAAAGCAAAAGATAATATAGGAACTCTCAGGAAAGAAACAGAAAAAGAAAATAACAACCAAATGGAAATTTTAGAATTTTTCAACCTAAAATTATTTTAATTTAAGGGACATAATGTACATTGGAGGTCACAGATGACCTTGAAGATAGAGTTATTGAACCTACACAATCTAATAAGAGAAGAAAAGAAAAGACTGAGGAGAGAAGAAGAACAAAGCTTCAGAAACCAGAGGAATAATTGCAAAAAGTCAACATTTACAACACTGCAGTTTGAGGAGAGGAGAAAAAATTTTGTACCAAGAAAATACTGGAAAAAATGGCACAAATTTCTCAAGCTGTGAATGACATAAAGTCACAAATGGAAAAAGCAGAAGTAATCCTAAATAGGATAAACTCAAATAAATCCGTGTCCAGATACATTCTAATCAAACTGCTAAAAAATTAAGACAATATTTAAAGATGTCAGGGAAAAAGGTCAAATTATCTACAGCAAAAAGAAAATGTTTGAGAACCTGCAGGTCCCTTTTCAGAAAACATGGAGCCCCCCAGATCTAACCTAAAAGAATGGAGAAGCAATGCTCTTTAGACAGAGAGAAATGATATAAGAAGGAAACATGGGACATCAAGAATGAACAGAAATCAACAGAAATGGTATATATATCTGGGTAAATATAATTAGACTGTTCTTTCTCTTAAAACATGTTTGATGATTGAAAACAAAAATTATAGCAATGCCTATACTGTAAGTCTATAAGACATCAACGTCTAGGCAGGAGAAGAAAGGGTGACAAAGTTTCTACACATCAAAAAAAGCAGTAAGATAAGTATTCTAAGCAGACAGTGAAAAGTTACATTGTATTTTTTAATTCCCAGAGTATCTACTAAATATATTTACATGTAAACATATATAGAAAGAGATAAAGTGAAAACCACAAAGTCAGTTAAAACAGAGCACTAAACAATGTTCAAATAATGCCCAAGAAAGCAGAAAAGCAGGGGTGGGGGATGGAATGAACAAGTGAGGCCCTCATCCCTGTGATACAGGAAAATAAAAACTCCCAACCTGAATGATATCTGGGACGAGTTCGTGTTCTCTAAAACTGAAGAATGAATTTTAAGAACAAAGGAGGTTAAGAGCAGAATATATTTATTGAGGGAAAGAAAGCTTCTGTCCAGGAGAGGGACAGAAGGGGGCAGGAGTGGATTGCCAAGGACCTTGCCATTCCCAGGGACTTTATAGAGCAAAACCCTGAGGTGAGGTGGGTCCAAAACAGGGGAAAATGGGAAATTACAAGGTAGGCATGAGGTGGGACAAAACTACTGTCAGCCAATAAGATTTTGAGTATAATTGTTCAGGTAAAATTGAGTGAACTGGGATCAAATGAGGAAGTGAGCCCTGCAGCAAGCGGGCGTGAACACAGTGGGGCTTTTCCTGTAGGGGGCGGGGCTAGTGACTCTTCCTGGCTTTGTCAAGGTGGTTGTTACCTATTTAGAACATCAGTCCCTGATGTTTACACTGAGGGAGGTATGTGGGTACTTTTGCTTAGTCCTTTTGTCTTGAGGTCTGGCCCACAGGTATCTTATTCTGTCTTTCATGTTGGCTCTTCTGAGGGCCTGGCCCCGTCTTACTACATACAATATTTTTATCTAACTAAGCTGCCTATAACACCTGCTTGTGGTACCATGAAATGCTTTTGGAAAATTATTAGGTCTTACATGAGACATGTATTTATATTCCACTTTGCCAGGTACTAACCTATCAGAAATAAAAACATATGCCCATATAATAACTGGTGCATGAATTTTTATAACAGCTTTAATTGTCATAACCAAAAACCATGAACTCAAGTGTCCATCAACTCACTATAGCAAGCACTTCCTGGTCCTTATCTCAGACCAAGAAGTTTTATATTTGTAATCCCATGAAAAAGTTAATGGAAATTCTAGTGAGTTAATTCTAATCTACCACTTCCAGTGCAACCAATGGCAAGAACAAAGACACTAAGGTATATTTGTAGTTGTAGGGAGCCGGTGTCCTAAGTCCAGCTAACAGAACAAAGGCTTCAACCCAGGGCCGAACCCAGGTTTTATTAATTCATGAAAAAGTGAGTGGTTGGAGGATGAACGACTGTGAGAATGGTGGGACATTCTGAGTGCCATGAGCTGGGCTGGGTAGGTGGTGTGACATCACCTCTGCAGCATGCAGAGAGAAGGGAATTCAAGAGTCATCCTTATGGTGCAATTTGAGGTAGTGTCTAATGTTTCGGGTCATTGCCTTAGTGTAATGTGTAATCTTTTATGCCCTAGCAAGTCATAGCCTCTTATCTTGAGGCTTGATTCCAGCTGACAGCATGGAGTGTGGCTCTCACATATGTTTTCTGGGAGCTACAGGTTGGGGTAACACTGAACTGTCACCTTGCTTCAAAGACTACACATCAGCACCTGGGCTAGTGTTGGTCTATTATTCGTTTCTGTCCAGGGTGAACAGGTCCCAAAAATGAGGTACCCGCGGATGAATAAAAAGTTAGAAGAAAAAGAAATACACGAGAGATAATGTCCTGGGATCAGGGGGTTACAGTTCACCTGACTGTAGCCCCGAATCACCTTTTCCATAACCTTTTATTGAGATAAAACAAAAGAGGCCCCTGGGCCACGGGTGGATAGTAACCACACAACTCAATTACCATAGGCATGAGACTTGACTAGATAGCTAGCCTGTTATCATTCCTTTTCTACATAACACAGCAAAACATTTAGTGTTGGCTCCAAGGATTACAAAGCTTTTGTTCGACTTTCTCCAGAACACAACAACCTAGATCTGGTTATACCCAAGGCAATACATTGAAAGATTAACTGAAGAATGCCCTTCTCCATAGGCTAGAACCATTTGCATTACTTAAAGCCAAGTGAAGGGTAAGGAAAAGTCTTAGCCAGTTCTGTGTATAACAATACATGGAAATAGGGCCAGGTTTAGCCAAAATGGAGATAACTGCTCTTCTTTCAAGGACGGTCATCCAGGTGGCTCTCTACAACGCAAGAGTAGACAAATAAATCGTACATATACGTAGAGGAGTGCTCCTCAGTAATGAAAAGGAATTGATAAACGGAAACTGGAGAAACTTCCAAATAATTATGGTTGGCAAAGAGATCAGACAAAAGCGATTATATTTAGAATATTCTGAATGTCTAAACTAAGCTGATTAAAATCTCTAGGAATGGATCTTTATGAATATTTTTTCCAAATACTCCAGGTTATCCCAATATTCTGACAAAGTTTTATATTTTTACAATATCACTCCATCTTTTATAATAATTATCTCAGCTATACCTCATTGAATAAGCATTTTTTTGAAAGCCATTTGTTTGGCTCAAGTATTTCATAAGCACTCTCGTATTTGTAAGAGTAGCAATTCTTTGTATTCATATTTCACTAGCTCACATGAAAATTACATAGTAAGAATATTAGGTTAAACTGGCATGATGGGTTTCAGGATAAATACTGACCTTTTATAACCCCAAAATACAAAAACAATTAGTGGAAGAAATGTTCATGAGATTACCAGGGCATAAGTTTAATCAGAAATGTTCAGTTATAGTTCAGGAATCAGGTTCTACAGGGAATCAGGTTCTACAGGGAAGTTATGGGTTCATCCAGTGATTTGGTTAGGAGACCTCTCACTGTTTTGAATTTAAAAATTACAACACCCAATTTTTAGGATTCTCAGTGGCTCCCTAAGTAAAATTACTGCTGAAATGATAAGATTCCTAAACATATTAGACTACAGGGAAAAAGAGTAATGTTGTTTATTAAAACATTAAAGGTCTTTTTGCTGAAATCAAAGATGAAGCAACAGGCAAGTGCACTCGTTTTTCCCAATTTCTTTTGCTGATCAAAATGGAAGAATTGCAGAACCATTTGGTGAGAACAAGACGTATTATTGGAGGACAGAGGCAAATTTTGATACATATAAAATTGAGTTTTTGCAGTCAGTGAATTGAGATTCTCTAGATGTGTGTGTACTATAACTAACAAATGACTGAGTTGAACAAAAGTTCTGGTCATCTCTACAATGGACTGGAATTAGGGAGAAGGGATCAGGAGGAGGTGCAATGCCAAACAGGTTTAAAAACCACACTGGTTGGAAAAACGATTTAATATTAGGTTGTTTAGTTAAAATTACACTCAATATTTAGGAACATATTTACCACCCTGTAGAACTTAACACTATATGTATAGATAACACAACACTGTAGACACAAAATATTACACAGTTACTTGCTGAAACCACTAAGTGATTATTATCAATTAAGATAATATATATTTTTGTTCAGTTGTGATAAGGTGCTGAGAAAATGGCTTCCCATGGTCTCCACCTCTTGGTACTCATGACCTGAATTAGTTCCCTCTTCTTAAATGTAGGCCAGACCTACTGACTCACACCTGATGAATAGAATGTTACAAAAGTGATTTGATGTCATTTCTTAGATTAGGTTACAAAGAGTTGGGCTTCCACTGAGGGCCCCGTGGCCGCTCCACTGTGGGCCCTGCTGAGGGGGCCCCACAGACTGGACCTGCCCGCACCCACAGCATGGCAATGGGGCAGAGCCGGGCGGTCCGCTGTGAGCATATGTGCTTTTCCACCTCCAACCGTGGCAGTCTGTATACACCCATGTATGCTATAGTATAGTCTGAGGTAGCTATATCTCTTCCCAAGGTGAGAGTCCAGGGGTATACATAAACCCAGGAATACAGTTATTATCACAGGGAAGATGACTGATTGAGTGGTGGGGCAATGGAGATGAGGGAGGAGAAAAATTGAATGATCAAATGGGCCATCATCTGTGTAACTGAGTAACAAATGTGAAGGTAACATTATGTAGGACAGCATCCAGAGCTAATTCCCTTCTATGTTCTCTATAATTTGTATTTCCTCAATCATTTTTGTATTAACAGAAGTGAAGATAACTTTATGTTATGCAGCATCCAGTGCTGATTCCCTACTATCTTCTCTATAATTTGGTATTTCCTTTAATGTTTGTGTGTTAACTAGTGTAAAGATGACATTATGTAATACAGCGTCCAGTGCTAATTCCCTGCTATGTTCTGTATAATTTTGTATTTTCGATATTGTTTATGGCTTGTTCTGGTTCATATTTCTCCATTCTTTTGTCTTTAAAATAAAAAAAAAAAGAGTTGGGCTTCTATCTTGAACTCAACTGCTTTGATGAAAGCCAGCTGTCTTGCTGTCCTCTGGCCCATGGAGGAGAAATTGTAGGAGGCCTCCAGACAAAAGCTAGTGAGGACTCAGTCTGGCTACAATCACTTGCATGAGCTTGGAAGTGAATTTACCCCCAGTCAAGTCTTGTAGACGACTACCAACCCATTGGATATCTTGATGGTAGCCTTTCTGTCTTGATGAGCCAGATAGAGGACCCACTTAGGAGACATAGATTATCAGCATTTTCAACCTGTGAAAGTATAAATCTCAAAAGTGTGTTATGCTGCTGAATTTGGGCTACTTTGTTACCCAGATACTGATAAGTAGTGCACAGTTGAGTTTTCCCTGTGGAATAGTAGAAAGATTCATATACATCAGTTTGTCAATGAGCAAAATGTAGTTTTTTTCTCCTTATCCATCTAAATTTCATAAAGAAGTCATTACTGTTAGAATTGTTTCTTCCTTTACACTGCTATTCATTTTACTAAAATCTTCTTTCTATTCTCATCATTCCTACATTGCTATTACCAAAGTTATTAGCAATTATCCTGCCATTTACATGCAATGTAAACTTCTAATTCCTACTGAATGCTTCAGATTTATTGAATGTGTGTCATTTCTATAACACTTAGATCTCTTTTGTTCTAAAGGGCTAAGAATATAATAGAGTCATAACAAAAATACATAATACAATTTTAATAATAATATGAAAATAGAATGCATGAAAAAAGTAAAGCAGAGTAATGGGACAGACATCTACTAAGAGTAAGGAAGGTTACGGGGCAGAATCTGACACATTTAATAGCTTCCATCACAAACATTAGCTTCTCTCAGCATGCATGACACTGCATCTTCCTGGTTTTCTGCTCTCTGCTTACCAATGCCAGTCTTCTGGAGGTTCTTCTGCCTAACACCCCCCTCCCACCACTGGACATCCAACCTAGGGCTTTGCCCATGGCAGGCAACCACTATTCCTCTGAGCTAGATCGCTAGCTCCTTCTGCCTAAATTTAAGTGTTCTCAGATTTTTGCCACTGAACTCTTTCTCTTTTTTTTTCACTTTTATTTTAAAAGTAAAAGAACAAAAACATATTAACAGACACAAAGTAGCATAAGAATGGTACAATCAAAACTGAGTTGCAGACAAGATGACAGGGAATCAACAATGGTTGTTGCATTACATATTGATAACTTCGAAGTGTATGCTCAGGAAAACAGATATAGACATGCAAAATTGATCAAACAAATAATCATCAACTATTCCTTACAATAAAGTGACCTAAGTCAGTAGTACAACTATGTTAGATATGCTGCATATACATACATACTTACTTACATACATAGATAATTATCCCTTCCTTCCTTTTTCTCTTTTTATATAATTTTTGTTTTAAAGTGTGAAAGAAAAAGAACTACATCAACAAAAAAAGAGGAAAGCATTAACAAAGAGACACAAAGTAGCACAATAACAGTACAATCAAAACTGAATTATAGACAAAGCAACAGGAAACCAACAATAGTTGTTGCATTGCATATTGGTAACTTCAAAGTGTATGCTCAGGAAAACACATACAGACATACAGGATTGATCAAACAACCAGTCATCAACTATTCCTTACCATTAAATGACATAAGACAATAGTAGAACCATGTTACCCATCCTGCACATATGTATATACGTACATACATACATACATTTTTGCCTCTTTCTTTTCTCCTTTCCCTCGTCCTATCTGTTCTTTACTTATGAACAGATTTCCTTCGTGTCTCTTAGTTTATATTCCCACCCTCAGGTTCTTACACCAGTGACACAATACGTTGCCTGTACATGTACCTCTGATTTATTTCACTTATGAGTTTGGTGTCTAATTGTGACCATTTGCCTACAAAAGTCCCAAATCTGTCCCTCTTTATAACTGAGTAATATTCCATTATATAAAAATGCCACAGTTATTTAATCCAGTCCTCTGTGGATGGACATTTGGGTTGCGCCCACAATTTAGCTATTACAAATTGCGCTGCTATAAACATGGGTGCACATATATCAGAGTGATATGATGTCTTCAGATCTTCTGGGAAAATACCCAGAAGAGGAATAGCTTTTTTGAATGGAACCTCTAGACCTAGTTTGCTGAGAAATCTCCAAACTGCTCTCCACAGTGGTTGCACCAGTCTGCAATCCCACCAGCAGTGTAATAGAGTCCCTATTTCTCCACAGCCTCGCCAGCATTTGTTATTGGATGATTTTTTCATACTGGCCATTCTTACTGGGGTGAGATGAAATCTCAGTGTTGTTTTTATTTGCATTTCTCGAATGACTAAGGATGTGGAACATTTTCTCATATATTTATTTGCCATTTGTATTTCTTTATCTGACAAGTGTATATTCATCTCAGATGCCCATTTCTGGATTGGGTCTTTGAATTTGGACAGGTACATGTTTTTTAATTTTTTGTATGTTCTAGATAGAAGACCTTTGTCTGAGGGACAGCCAGCTAGGATTTTTTCCCAATTTGTGGGTTTTCTTTTTACTTTGCTGGTGATTTCTTTAGATGTACAAAAACTTTTCAGTAGGATGAGGTCCCAGTTATTGATTCTTTGAAGTGTTTCCCTTGCAGTTTCATTTTTGTTCATGAACTCTCTGCCTACT
>PVLD010016567.1:0-14185 GCA_004027595.1 Dinomys branickii | reverse complement strand
GGAGATCTGTGATCCATTTTGACCTGAGTTTGGTGCATGGTGATAGACTTGGGTCTATTTTCAGTTTTCGGCAAGAGCCAAGCCAGTTTTTCCAGCACCATTTATTAAACAGGCCTTCTTTTTTCCAGTGAGTTTGGTTGGCCCCTTTGTCAAATATTAGGTAGCTGAGTGTGTTTTTCATTGTAGTTGCATCTTCCAGTCTGTTCCATTGATCCTCAGGTCTGTTTTTTTAGCCAGTACCAGGTTGATTTTATTACAGTAGCTTTGTAGTACAATTTCAGGTCAGGAATTGTGATTCCACCTGACTTGTCCTTGTTGCCCAGGATTGCTTTTGCTATTCTGGGTCTCTTCTGGTTCCAGATGAAATTAAGGCATATTTTCTCTAGATCTGTGAGGTATGCTAATGGTAGCTTAATGGGAATTGCATTGAATCTGTACAACAGTTTTGGTAGTATGGCCATTTTCACAATGTTGGTTCTTCCTAACCATGAGCACGGGATGTTTTTCCATGTATTGAAATCCTCTTCTATCTCTTTTTTCAGAGTACTGTAGTTTTCACTGAATAAATCTTTCACACTCTTTGTTAGATTGATTCCTAAGTATTTCAATTTCTTGGTTGCTATTGTAAAGGGTATGGTTTCCTCAATTTCTCAGTCTGTTTTTTGTTCATGTATAGGAATGCTATTGATTTTTGGGTGTTGACTTTGTATCCAGCTACTCTGCTGAATTTGTCAATTAATTCCAGGAGTTTTCTTGTGGAGTTTTTGGGGTCTTCCATGTATAGTATCATGTCATCTGCAAATAGTGATAGTTTAACTTCTTCCTTTCCTATCCTTATTCCTTTTATTTCTTTCTCTTGTCTGATTGCTCTGGTTAATGCTTCCAGAACTATGTTGAATAGGAGTGGTGACAATGGACATCCTTGTCTTGTTGCTGACTTTAAAGTGAAAGTTTTCAGTTTTTGTCCATTTAGTATGATGTTAGCTGTTGGTTTGTTGTAGATGGCTTTGATCAGATTGAGGTAGAGGCCATCTATTCCTATTTTTTCTAGGGTTTTTAACATGAATGCATGTTGGACTTTATCGAAAGCCTTTTCTGCATCTATTGAGATGATCATGTGTTTTTTGTCTTTGGCTGTATTGATATGATGTATTACATTAATTGATTTGTGAATATTGAACCATCCCTGCATTCCTGGAATGAATCCTACCTGGTCGTGGTGTATAATTTTCCTTATGATTCACTGTATTCTATTTGCTAGTATTTTGTTGAGTATCTTTGCATCTATGTTCATTAGAGAGATTGGCTTATAGTTCTCTTTCTTGGTTGGGTCCTTCTCTGGTTTTGGTATCAGTATAATACTTGCCTCCAGAAATGTGTTGGGGAGAGTTGCTTCCTTTTCGATTTCATTGAAGAGTTTGAGGAGTGTTGGCATTAAATCTTCTCTGAATATTTTATAGAATTCTGCTGTGAATCCATCAGGGTCTGGGCTTTTCTTTGTTGGTAAGTTTTTAATGACATTTTCAATCTCATTAATTGATATTGAGTCGTTCAGGATTTTTGAGTCTTCCTGATTCAATTTTGGTAATTTGTACATTTCTAGGAATTTGAAAAACCACTTAAATGAAGCCCAAGATAGAATTTCAGATCTTGAAGACAGCATGGCAGCTAATGAGCATGAAAGGAAGGATCTCATAAAGTCATCAAGGATCCAAGAAAAATCAATCCAACAGGTGCAAGATGAGGCAAAAAGAAATAATATCCGAATAATAGGAGTCAGTGAAACAGCAGGAGAGAACACAAATGATATAAAAAGAATATTTGCTGAAATAATAGCGGAAAATTTCCCAAACATGGTAAAAGATACTGAAGTACAGTTAATCGAGGCATATAGAACCCCAACGAGCCATAACCAAAACAAGCCACACACAGACATATAATAGTAAAGATCCCAGACATCCAGCAAATGAACACAATATTAAAAGCTGTTAGAGAAAAGAAACAGATCACCTATAAAGGAAAGCCCATCAGAATCACAGCAGACTTCTCAATAGAAACCATGAAATCAAGAAGAGCTTGGAGCGAGGTATTACAGATTCTAAGACAGAACAGCTTCCAACCCAGACTGATGTATCCTGCAAAACTATCCTTCAAATTCAATGGAGAAATAAAATATTTCCACAAAAGATCTTCATGAACGCTTTCTCTTAACTCCTACTAATATGCGTGAATGACTGATGACCTTATTTCCTCTCCATGACTTCATGTATCTTTCACTGAAAAAAATCTAAACCTCCCCTGAGCATACAATTCACACAACTACTGTCTTTCCTCCAATCTCTAAGCAACCACCTTCAGGTTCCTCAAAATCAGTACAACTGAAATGAAAAGCAAAATTTGCTTCCCATTTGGAAACTGGTATCTCAGAATATGTATCTAAAATACAACTTCCTACAGAAGATACTCAGGAATTACAACTGTTTCTTCCTTTTACATCATTCACTCATCCAATCCATTCCCATGGCTGTTGTTTCCATTTCTTAGATATTATTCAAATCTCTTCATTCCTTTTATCCCATCTGCCACCTCCCCGCCTCAGGCTTCCATCAACTCTCTCCGGGACAACCGCGGATTACCCACCTTGGTTCCCACTCTTGTTCCCAGGTTCAATTCAGTCTCTAAGCAGAAGGCAAACTCCAGTAGCTGTAACCTGATTCTCATCTTCAATCCTTTACCCAAGTGCGCGTAGCTCTAGTAGCTCTCGCTCCTCCGGCTTCTCCCTACTTTAACTTCATCTCTTGCCAAGAGCTACGGCCCCAACTCGATACTGTAGCAACTGGTCTAGATTTAGCTTGCTAGAGGTAAAGGTAAGGTTTCTTTATCCCCACGTTGATTGCTCTATGAAAGCATAGAGGGTCCTCCAAACTTGCTTGTCACAAGGAAAAAGCCCAGCATCTCTCGTCTTTGCAGTATATTAGATGGCAGAAACATAGTTAGTTGAGGTGCTGCCAAAACACAGTCCCTTATTAGCTAAGCGTAATTCCGAGTGACCAATGGGGAGCATGATCACTTAAAACACCTGAGGATGTAGGCGGGCCCTGCACAGAGGGTGAGGTCTGCGGCTGAGGCTTTTGCTTTTAACTGCCGGGGCTCCGTGGGATTCCCAGGAGAAGCAGAGGGCCAGCGTGGGTCTCCCTCAAGGTTTGTTTCGCGCCCTGTGGAGGATGCTGTCAAAGTAGGTGAAGGAGCACGTGGGCGCGGACCAGCTCAGAACAAATACTGCTCCATCCCACAGCACATGAACGGGAGGTGAGGTGACAGCGATGGGTGGTGGTGCTGATTGGTGAAGAGGGAAAGTGCCAGGCCCTGCCCCGCCCCCTCCCCCCACACGGGTCTAGGAGGGTGGGGGCCGCAGGCGCCTCTGGAGCTGTGGGGGGTCTGCTTCTGCACCTTCCCAGGATGTTCTGGCCGGGCCTGAGTCTTACAGTTGTTTCTCTGCAGAGCTCTTAAGCTGTTGGAACAGGGAACACGCTGCTTTCTGCTCCTTGTCCGCAGGCAACCACGACTCTGATTTCTAACGCTATTGTTAGTTTGTATTCCGAGAATTTCAGGTAAAGTCTACAGCTCGCCTGTGCCCCTCCCCAGCTTCACTCCACAGGGTCGTTTTGGGACTGATTTGTGCGTTTGAGTGGACCAAACTTCTCCCTTTTTATTGCTGATATTCCAGTGTATCCATACCGCATAATTTGTTTCTCCATTTACCTGTCCCTAGATATCTGAATCCTTAGCACATTTAAGTCAGTTGTACTGTATTTTATTTGTAAATAGAAATTTAAAATGACTTGGGTGGATGAGAATACGTAACACTTGAAACTCTCAGATGCTGTGGATGGGCATGTAAAATAGTACCAGTACTTACTTGGGCTGTTGCAAAGAAATGATCCACATCCATGTGTAAGTCCTTAGACAGCGAGACTTTCATCTGTCTTGAAGAAATATCTAGAACTAGAATGGCTGGGTCAACTTCTGGGTGCATTTTACTTTTCAAGAAACTGTCAAAGTGATAGTAGTATTTATATCCCATCCCTTAATCCTTCCTTCCTTATTTTCCTTCTTTCAATTCTTCCCTTCTTCTTCCCTCCCTCCCTCCCTCCTTTCCTTCCTTCCTTCCTTCCTTCCTTCCAATAGACTCTCACTGTATTGCCCAGGCTGACCACACAGGATCCTCTTGCCTCAGCCTCCCATATAATGGATTTTTAGAATACTCATAATGTATCCTGTAGCCTGCTTTACTCACTAGTGCTGTAGCTTTTTGCAAACTTGGATATTCTGTGCAGGTAATTATGTCAACTGCTGATAAAGACAGTTATGATTTTTTGTATGTGTAGGAAATGTTTTGTTGAAAGGTTTTTAACATGAAAAAGAAGGCACAGAAATAGAGATTACATTACATTAGGATGACCAAGGCAGTATTCTACATGGCAAAAATCAAAATAAAACAAATTTATACAGTAAATATATCAGCACTGAACAAGGTACTTGAAATTGAATCCAAGCTGTGTATACATCAAATGACCTGACCACAGGCCCTTGCAAAATAAATCATTGCCTAGAACACTATAATGCCAACCATTCTCTCTGTAAATTGCCTTATTCTTCTTTGAAGGAACTTATGTACAGCATGAAAAGAACTGTCATGAGGCTTAAAAACTTCAAAAAGGCAATTAAAAAGCATATTTGTAATGCAACTCTGTATAAAATATATACAGTAAATCTTACTACATAAAAACTTTAAAAACACAAGACCCTCTTGAATAAAAGTTAAAACCTCATCAAAGAAAATGCTTGCCATTTTTATATCATTATTAAAAACTGATAAGATTTTTGGGGCAGGGGACAAGGAAGGTATATCATAGTCATTCATTTAAAATGTATTTTAAAATGTTCATAAGGTTGTAAATTGCTGCTTGTACCATCTTGAAATTATATACCATGGAACCATGGATGTACTTCCTGCTATTTAACCTGAGGACAAGACAGTAACTTGAAGAAAATGTTTCTGAAAATGAGGGCCAGAGCCCCAAAAGCGTTCTAATGGGGCTGAGTGATAAACAGTTGAAACAGCTCCCTGTGTGATTATTCTACGTTCTGAGATGGCCCGTAGCAGACAGCAACCATGAAAAGCAAGATCACGACATATTTCCAACATGGCAGAATTCGCTATAAGTTTATGTTATAAGCACTGCTCTTTGTTTTAAAACAAATTCCAGTTATTAAGAGAAACATGTGTACCTGGCAAATGAACATGGGACAGTATCTAGATATTTTCCCTTGGTATTTTCATCACTTTCAAACTTAGCTTTTAGAAGAAAAGACTATATGAATATAAGCTTTGGGAAGGTTACATTTCTAATGAAATGGGGCCTCTAACAAAGATTTTAAAATGTTTTATTAAATACCTATGAGTTTTAAATCATTCTAAACTTAAAACTAGATAGCTTGCTTACAATTGAATTGTACAAAATGTATATCACAGTAACTTATTTAGATGATGATGGTTACTTTTAATGTCCTTTGCATAAAAAATGCTACTAAAACTGGATTGCTACATCTGACAACTCTTTCATGAACAGCTAACCACTAATTTTAACAAAAATAATTTGAACAACTCTGCCCTGAAAAAAAAAACCTTCTGTATATTTTATGTGTTATCCTACTAAAGAAACTGAACTAAGGGGGTAAAACTATGATATATGTGTTTTCTTCAGATTTATTCAAAATAGTTTCTGTTTTTTGTATTTCCCTGAGCACTACTAAACTGGGTGTCAAAAGTACAGGTAAAACAAGCGAAATAAGAGAAACAAGCACAATTAACACATTCTACTTAAAAGTCCTATTATTTTCTCCTATCATAAGTAACAAGAAAAATGATATACATTCTGTCTCCACTCAACAAATGGAATGTGTTTGCAAGTTTGGTTAAACAGCAATTGCCTTATTGTTACTTAAGTGAAATCATAAGTAGCAAATATGTCAAAAATAACAAAAAAATTCAGTATTCTCTATCATAGACTGTGAGAATCAAGTATTACATCTAAATACAGGTACAGAAAAGACACTAAAACTGATTTTGAAACAATTCTAACATGGTGCACTGAATCCAGGCTGGTAACAAATTTTTCTTTTCTTTTTTTTTTTTAATTTTATTTTAAAGACAAAAGAATGCAGACATAAGAACCAGAAAAGCCATAAACAATACAGAAAATACAAAGTTATACAGAATATAGTAGGGAATTAACACTGGATGTTGTATTACATAATGTTATCTTCACATTAGTTAACACAAAAACATTAAAGGAAATACCAAATTATAGAGAAGATAGTAGGGAATTTACACTGGGTGCTGTATAATATAAAGTTATCTTCACTTTTGTTAATACAAAAACAATTGAGGAAATACAGAATTATAGAGAACACAGAAGGGAATTAGCTCTGGATGTTGACCTACATAATGTTACCTTCACCTTTGTTACTCAGTTACACAGATGATGGCCCATTTGATCAATTTTTCTCCTCCCTCATCTCCGTTGCCCTACCACTCAATCAGTCATCTTCCCTGTGATAATAACCATACTCCTGGGTTTATCTATATCCTTGGACTCTCACCTTGGGAAGAGATATAGCTGTCTCAGACTATACTATAACATACATGAGTGTATACAAACTGCCATGGTTGAAGGTGGGAAAGCACATATGCTGACAGCGGACTGCCCGGCTCCACCCTGTCATCGTGCTATGAGTGGGGGCGGGTCCAGTCCATGAGGTGCCCTGAGCAGGGCCCACAGCAGAGCAGCCACAGGGCCCACTGCGGATCATCCGCGGGGCCCACAGTGGTACAGCCGCGGGGCCCACAGTGGTGCAGCCGCGGGGCCCACTGTGGAGCAGCCACAGGGCCCACTGCAGATCATCCGCGGGGCCCACAGCGGTGCAGCTGCGAGGCCCTCAGTGGAGCAGCCGCGGGGCACGTGCCCCCATCGGGGCACCCTCTGTGGCCCTTTTGGCTCTGTCCCATTGCCTTGATGCCAGAGGCCCTTTCTTCTCCTCCCACCTCCTCCTGATCTCCAGCATTACCGTTCCCCACCCCTTGCAGCTGGGCAATGGGTCTCTGAAGCTGAAGCTGCGAATGCCGAAACGAGGGCGAGGGCCAAGGGTGTGTTTGGAGCAGCGACCTCCTCCCTCTCCGTCTCATCTCCCTCCAACTGCGCCATGGCAGATCTCCAATCCCCTCCTCCAGGGGAGGTTTTGCTTAGTCTTTCCGAGGGTTTCAGTTCCCATCTCAGATCCTTCTCGAGTTCAGGATATCCACCTCTTTCCTTTCTGTCCTTCACATGTTGCTATATTCCTATGTCTGAGTGGCATTCCTCCGGGAGGTTCTCTCTCTGCTGCCTACCTGGTCACCATGGGTTCATACAAGGTTCTATATGCAAGCAGTATGGAGACACTCTTGTTGCTCATGTTAGTAGTTTGGGGTGAGTCCTGAAGCCCGTGGACTCATCCCATTGCTGTCAGGAACAGGTGGTGATTGCACAGGCCGCCGAGGCTCAAGGTGCTCACAAAGGGCGTTCAGGGTGGGAGCTGAAGCCCAAAACCTCAGTTCATGCTTCCTGCTTGATGTTGGAGTGAGAAGGGCGTGGGGCCGCGTGATCCACCTCCATCTGCAGCTCTCTCTTGCTGTTGTGCTCCAGTTCCCGTTTGTTCCTTGGCTGGATCCCTGGGAGTTGCTGTGGCTCTGATGTCACTGCCGATGCACCCTACCGCTCCCCACTAACAGCCGCCGGCACAGTGGAGAGGCAGGAGGCCACAGCCTCGAGGCAGGCATAGAGCTGGGTGTGGTGGGATGTGTACGGGCTGCTCTGGGTCCACCTTGCCTCCAGGTGCTGATTAGGAAGGTTGCTGCAGGGTGGGGACTCCGCTTCTGTGGCTGTTGCAACCTCTCATCCTCACACTGGATTTGACAACAGCTCCCAACCACCATTGCCTCTTTTCCTGGCTGCGCCCTCTCTTTTCCAGACCTGGACCAGCTCCTGGAACACCGCTCTCCCCTGGCCGAGTCGGGAGGCCTCCATGAGCATGGATCTCTGAAGCTGAAGCTGCGATTGCTGGAACGAGGGCTTGGGTCTAGAGTGTGTTTGAAGCAGTGGCTTCCTCTTTCCCCGTCTCTTCTCCCTCCAACTGTGCCGCGGTGGCCCTCCGATCCTTTCCTCCAGGAGAGGTTTTGCTTGGTCTTTCCTAGGGCTTCAGTTCCCATTTCAGATCCTTCTTGGGTTCAGGGTACACACCTCTCTCCTTTCTGTCTTCATATTGCTATATTCCATTGTCTGGGTGGTCATCCTCTGGGAGGTTCTCTCTCTGCTGCCTACCCGGTCGCCATCTTCCGGGAAGTTCTGATAACAAATTTTTCTATGCATGAAATGGCAACATAAGCAGAATGCATGTTGGAAAATAAGGATCAGACCCATTCATACATTGAAAGAGGATCAATATATTCAAACCCTGCAAATTCATATCCATGGCTCTTCCTCACCATACCCTTGTCATCTGGAGTGAGCTGGACAATTTCATTAGTAAACTGAGGGTCAAAGTTGTCCACCAAATTCTCCAGAAGTATTTGGTTTAAAGGTGCACCATCAGCTCCCAGTCCACACTTTGAAAAAACAGGTGGTCCCGAACATCTGCAAACCCCGTATGGGGATGACAACCTAGTCGATCTTTTGGGTCCTTGTTCAGAAAACCATGCAGGACACTTGCGGCTTCTATGGACAGACAACGTGCTACATCAGTGTTACTTTCCACAATAAGCCATAGGAGATAAGTGATTGCCTTTTGAGCAGGGAAGTGAGGGCTCTCAATACTAGGAAAGGGAGACTCTCTAGCCATCATCTCAAACATGATCATGCCAAGTGCCCACCAGTCCACACTGAACCTGTACTCTTCTCCTCTGATAACTTCTGGAGCCAGGTAATTAGCCGTACCACAGAGAGTGCCGGTCACATCTCCTGGCCCTAGTGCTGCCTTACACATGCAGTAGTCAGTGATCTTAATGTGCCCCTGTTCGTCTAACAAAAAATTGTTGAGTTTCAAGTTATGGTAGAGAACGCCATGCCGGTGAAGGTGGTTCAATGCTAAGCTGATCTCCGCAGAGTAAAACATGGCATGAGGCTCAGGAAGTATTCTTTGCTGTTGCATATGAGACATGAGATCGCCTCCCTTTGCATAGTCTAGAACAAAGCACAGCCTGCTTTCAGTCTGAAAGCAAGCATGGAGGCCAACAAGGAAAGGATGATTCGACGCCTGCTGCAGTGCGCACTTCTCTGTGAGTGCTCGATGGATGTCTGCACGCGCCTTCTTGACAACTTTCATTGCAAACAGTCTATCTGTTTTATGTAGTTTAACCAAGAATACTTTTGCACAACTTCCTCTGCCTATCACACGGAGCAGGCTAAAGTCCTCAAGCCCAAGACTAGGTGAAGGTTTGCCACTTTCTCTGGCGTTCTTTCCATCATTGTCTTCAGCAAGTTGTTCCAAACTGTCGTGGCCTGAAGGATTGGACAGGCTCACGGTCCGTGTGGGGTCCAAAGCTGTGGGTGGTTGATTCATTGGCGTCTCGGATTGTGGTGGTGAAGACTGCTGCCCACATGCAGCTATGACAAGTGTGTGGCACTTCTTGTGAATCAACAGCTTGCATTCGATGCACTTGTGTACCTGGCGTCTGAATCCCCCTACTCGGCCTGAGTAGACAGCACAGTGAGCACGCCTGCTGAAACGCTTGGCCTGCAATGTGTGGCCGTTGGCATAAGAGAACTTTCCCCAGAGGCCTGCAGCTCTGCGGTGGATCTTCCAGACAAGGCGTTTTACGGTGTTCTGATGGACAGGCGACGCACAAGGCGATGCATGGAGCAAGCACTCGCACTCCTTGTTTAGCTCAGACAGCCCAAAGGCTCCTTGTAATTCCCACTGAGATGATACAGAACATGTGTCTTCTTCTTCCTCAACCCGCTTGGTGGTGAAAAGCTGTTTATCGTCCAAACACCACAGATCTCGAACTTCATGGCAGAGGCCTGTAAGGAAGATGGATGTCCCTGAATGTGGTATGGTGACATCTCTTCCCATGAGCAGGGCCTGTCGGGTAGAGGTGTGGGTCGTGGAGGGGTTGGGGAGGAAGGGACCGTAGTAGGGTTTGCTGCCCAGGAAAATTGGCACTATGGACTCTGGAGGTGAGCGTTCCCCAAGTACTTGCACTAACCACACTGGGGGGAGGTTGGGCACAGCTCCCTATGAAGTTCTTTGCACTGGTGCCTGGGTCAGGGTGGACGTACACTAGGTTTGTCAGTGCATCTCGGGGCCTGGTGGCTGTGACTCCGTTCTCCCACCCTGAACTTCTTTGGCTCCTCAGGATTTTTGTGCCTTGCTCCGGGGAGGCCTGTCCAGAGCTCCTGGGAGTCCCTGGGCCCAGTGAGACTTAACCTGGGATCTTTCGCTTCATGGTGCCATGGGTATTTGGACTTGGACAGAGTTCATATGGGTAAGTTGGTTTTTCGCTGTCCCTCGAGGTCAGTGAGGGGCCGCCTTCTTGAGGGTGTCCGTGACGGTTGAATCACTCTCACATTGTGACCTGCTGTGTCTGGAAGGAGTCAGCCATCTCCTAAGTCTTTCACAGAGACTTTTCCTGCCTGGAGTCCTGAGCCTGGGGCCTCGCAAAGTGGGGAAGGAGCTCAGGATCCTTGCAGTTGCTGGTCTCTGGCCAAGTGAGTTGGGAGAGGGCAGTGACTGCATTGTGACACCTGTTACCAGGGTTCCAAGTTCTGTTTGGACAGGTTGCCAGGGAAGTGAGGTGGTGCCTTAGGGTCACATGACTGGAACCCCTCCAGTCCCCCATTCCCTATGGCCCATCGTTTTCTTCATACCAAATAAACCGTTGTCTACTTACTCATTTTGTGATGCTTATCTAAATATCTAAGGAATCTTGTTATCCATTGACCATCTATGTATTAGTTTCTTACTTTTGCATTACTGGAACTTGTAAGCTGCCTCTGCACAATGAACTATAGCTATAGCCTTAGACTCTATGTTCTTATAACCACACTGTCTCCCTACATCACAAAATCAGTCAGGTTGGTCTGTGCCTGAGATCTTGCCTCAGCTGCCCAGAGTTCCAGGGTCATAGTCACACACTATCTGCTACTTAGAAATAGCAAAACTAGGAAACCTTTGGCAATATGAGGCACAGATGAGATATTCACTATTAAAGCAACATGTGTGCATTGACATTTTGCATGTGCTGGGCACAGTGCTGAGAGGTCTTTTCCATTTAAGGAGCCATTTGCACTGAAGATGCCGTGCTGGGGATTTATACTAGGGAGCTGTGAATTTTAGGATGCTTTTCTTTCCTGGATTGTGCCTACCCTCACTTCTGTTTAGTACTAAGACTTTCCAGAAAATTTCACGGTAATTTTCCTTAAGAGATATGAATGTTTGTTTGAAAGTATAACTTCTGGGATTGCAGTGGTGGATCCATAGCAGGTTGTCGCTTTCAGGTTCACAGAAGTGATTAATTATTCATCCTTAGCCAATGAACTTAATACCAAAGTATAGTATTCAGTATATTGATATATTGCGTTTGTCCCTAAATGAGACCTAACTGGAAGGACCTACCTGGAGCTAATCCTAGATGATTGTTACCATTCTGATGGCCGGTGTCATACACAAGATGATATCTCACTATTCTCTTGCTTGCTGGCTGTTCTGTGAAGGCAGGTAAAGCAGGAATAAGGGGATTGGAAGTGTCATTCTTTTTTCTCCTTTGGTCTGATTTTCAGAGTGAGCCAGGACAGCATGTGGTAGCTTTGTGGCAGATTTGTTTGTAACTGTTTGAAACCATCCCTCGAATGGTGATAAGGAACACACACATGTAGCATTTGAAACTTTCTCTTTGGCAACTTGGAATCACTTCCTGTCCTCCTGTTCTCATCAACCCATGTACTTTGTGTCCCATGTAGGTAGTTTGCATTTTCGAGATGTGGGAAAGCTATTACCATTCAGCACTTGGGTGTTTCGTTTTTGTTGTTGTTTGAAGCACTTAGGCAATCAGTATAACCATGCTGATGAAAGAAAACTGACACGAATATGAGGTAGCGGACCTGTGCTGGATTAATGAATGGGCAGCCTGAAACAACAAGCTGAACAGAGTTGGTGTGGTTCTGGGTGTGCATGCTTCATCATAGGAGCTCAGGTCTTCCCTGTTACTGAGGATCGTTGAGGTTCTTTTTAGAGGAGCTTTGGTCCTCACCTAGAGCATCACTTCCTGGATCTAGGGTATATGTCTCCGCCTACTAGGACTAATCCTTCATCCCATGAGCATAGACTCTCTGGATTTGATGATGACCTTTTGGTCTTCCTAGTGCAGATCCTTGATGCAGACCTGCATGAGACATTGCTGTGTTCTCTAAGCTCCAGCTGGAGTTATGAGGGGCATTGCCATGTGATCCAGGCTCTTGGCTGGATTCCTAGGGTTTCCAGTGCTTGGACAGATCTCTTGCACTCTTCAGTATTTGATTTTTGGGGTGAATGTTATAAAATAATCCTATAAGTTCTGTTTTATATTAAATTTCTTCCCTTGCAAACCCTGATTGCCAGACTGTGCAGCAGGAGCAGCAGCTCCCCGCCACGAGGGAGCCATTCTCTCATGAGCAGCGGTGAGCCGCCCCCCCCCCCAGTAGGATCTCAACATGGGGTGGCACAGGCAAAGACTGCTCCATGGGCCAGAGTCTGTCTGAAGACAACTGGGATAAGAAGGAAAGACTAGAACCTGTGGATGTGGAGAGTAAGTCCAACCGGCCAGTGGAACTCCCACCTTGTGTCTACAGCCATGAGAGAAAACAGGGCTGACCATGTTCCCCATCTACCAGCAGGGGCATGGAAATGCCTTGCCTGAATTGTAACCACAGTCCGGGGAGGAGCAGACAGATGGGCCCCAGTGTAAGGGAGCACCTCAACGACCCGGAGGCTCAGGAGCTGGGTATAAAAGATCAAAACTGCACAGCATGGAAAGGAACGTCTCCTTCAATAACACAGTAACATTCTCTTTCACTCAATTCTTTTCTTTTTCTTCTTTTGTATATTTTTATTGTTCTTTCTTGCAGTGTGAGGTTTCCTCACACTCTCTTAGCTTTTGTCTTTTATTTTTTCTTTTCCAACTTTTTTCTCTTGCTTTTTGCTTTTATCTCTTGGGTGTGCTGTTTATCTTTTTTCTTATTCTTTCTGGAGAATGTTCTCTGCCATTACTAGTTTTCTTTTACTCATTAATAGGGCCTGTCATCACTGTCTATCCTCCTCCTCTTATCCCATCAATTAATTTTTCAAATCATGTTTTTTTTCATTTTCTACTACCTCCACTTGTATTAGAAAAACTACTAAGCTCTGTGACTCTCTAGATGAATAATTAACTTTACACTATTGCTGTTCAATAATAGTATGCTATTCTTAGTAGAGGCAGAGGTGTTCCATTTAGTTGATATTTACTGTAGATCAATAGTAGGACAATATTTGGTTTCACTTAGCATTCATCCTGTAGTTATGCGTCGCTTTCCTACAGACAAATCTGGTTCTTTATTGGCCCTTACATTTCACAATATTCAGTGTTTCATGCTATAATTAATGTTGATTTATTATAGCCAGTGTCATAGCTGTTACTATTAGTTGGTTTTCTTGTGGTGCCAATATGCTTTTTGCTGAGGGGTCATTAACAATACTGTGCCCCATTCTGGGAGAACTGGGTACTGTGCCAAAATGCTGGATCCTCCCGTCTCATGTCAGTGAAGGTGCTGGACCCCCAGAAAGAATGATCATCAGGGAGAAATCAAATAATCCCATGTTGTGGGGAGGAACGGCAGCCCACAGGTGGGTGTGGAAGAGGGCAGAAGGGCTGCACTTGCACTGGGAGAGGCTGGAGCTCTGTGCAGTGCCCCGTGTGAGTCCTTAACTGGAGCCCGAAGGGTCTGTGCCAGAAGGCTCAAGGGTCAGTGCTGGAAGCTGGAGGGTCTGTGCTGGAAACGAGGAGACGATGCAAGGTGAAAGTGAAGACAGACGGGAACTCCTCCAAAGAAAACAGAAGTCAGTTTTGGTTTTT
>PVLD010016566.1:0-44573 GCA_004027595.1 Dinomys branickii | reverse complement strand
AAATTATACTACAAAGCAACTGTAATAAAATCAACCTGGTACTGGCTAAAAAACAGACCTGAGGATCAATGGAACAGACTGGAAGATGCAACCACAACAAAAAACCCACTCAGCTACCTAATATTTGACAAAGGGGTCAACCAAACCCACTGGAGAAAAGAAGGCCTGTTTAATAAATGGTGCTGGAAAAACTGGCTTGACTCTTGCCGAAAACTGAAAATGGACCCCAGTCTATCACCATGCACCAAACTCAGGTCAAAATGGATCATAGACCTCAACATTAAAACAGAAACTCTAAACCTATTGGAAGAGAAAGTAGGTAAAAATTTTGAAGACATAGGAGTAGGCAGAGACTTCATGAACATAAATGAAGCTGCAAGGGAAACACTTCAAAGAATCAGTAATTGGGACCTCATCCTACTGAAAAGTTTTTGTACATCTAAAGAGATCACCAGCAAAGTAAAAAGAAAACCCACAAATTGGGAAAAAATCCTAGCTGGCTGTCCCTCAGACAGAGGTCTTCTATTTAGAACATACAAAGAATTAAAAAACATGTACCTGTCTAAATTCAAAGACCCAATCCAGAAATGGGCATCTGAGATGAATACACAATTCTCAGACAAAGAAATACAAATGGCTAATAAATATATGAGAAAATGTTCCATATCCTTAGTCATTTGAGAAATGCAAATAAAAACAACATCGAGATTTCATCTCACCCCAGTAAGACTGGCCAGTATGAAAAAGTCATCCAATAACAGATGCTGGCGAGGCTGTGGAGAAATAGGGACTCTATTACACTGCTGGTGGGAATGCAGACTACTGCAACCACTGTGGAGAGCCGTTTGGAGATTTCTCCGCAAACTAGGTCTAGAGGTTCCATTCAAACCATCTATTCCTTTTCTGGGTATTTTCCCAGAAGATCTGAAAACATCATATCATTCTGACATATGTGCACCCATGTTTATAGCAGCACAATTTGTAATAGCTAAAATGTGGAAGCAACCCAAGTGCCCATCCACAGAAGACTGGATTAAAAAATTGTGGCATTATTATATAATGGAATATTATTCAGCTATAAAGAAAGACAGTTTTGTGGACTTTGTAGGCAAGTGGACAAAACTGGAGTCCATACTCATAAGTGAAATAAATCAGCAATACATGTGCAGGCAACGTATTGTATCACTGGTGTAAGAACCCGAGCGTGGGAATATAAACTAAGAGACATGAAGGAAATCTGTTCGAAAACAAAGAACAGATGGGAAGAGGGAAACGAGAAAAGAGACAAAAATGTAGGTTTGTATATATGAATATACATATGTGCAGGAGGGCTAACATGGTTCTACTATTGTATTATATCACTTAGTGCTAAGGAATAATCGATGACGGGTTATTTGATCAACCTTGTATGTCTGTATGTGTTATCCTGAACACACACTTCGAAGATATCAATATGCAAAGCAGCAACTATTGGTGGGTTTTTTTTGTTGTTGTTGTTATTGTTATTGTTTGCCTGTTTTGTTTTTTGTCTTTGGATTTTTGGTTTTTGTGTTTTTTCTGTTGTTGAGAGGATTAATTATCTGACTAATTTTGCATGTCTGTATATGGGTTCATATATTTACACTTCGAAGATATCAGTGGATATAGCAATAACCACTGTTGAGACCATGTCACCTTGTCTATAGATTAGTTGTGATTGTACTATTTTTTATGCTAATTGGTGTGTGTTTGTTAATATGTTTTTGTACTTTTCTAAAAAAATAAAAAAAAAGAAAAATAGATGTATCTCACTGTGAGATAAAACGTCGAATAGCTTGGATAAAGTGAAAATGTGCAGTCTAGTAATACCCTTAAGAAAATAAACATCTTGTACACTGAAAAATAAATAGTGAAGAAAATAACTAAATGAGACACATGTAAAGAGAAACATAATTTATATTCATGGTTTGGAAGACAATATTGTAAAGATATCTATAATATCCAAAGGAATCTACATATTCAATTGAATTTCTATAAAAATTGTAGTGACCTGTGGGAGTGGTGTCACACACTTTTAATCTCAGTACTCAGGAAACTGAGGCAAAGGAATCTCTGTATGAGTTACATAGCAAGTTCAGCTTAAGCTACACAGTAAGACCGTGTCTCAAAATTCAACAAAAACACATTGACGTTTTCTACATAAATAGAAAAGTTAATCTTTTTTATTTTTTTATTTTTTTAATTTTCCATTCATACAACTTTTAAATGGTATTGTTTTTCTTTTTTTTTTTATTTTAGAAACATAAAAGTACAAAAACATATTGACAAACAGACACCCATTATCATAGAAAATAGTACAATCAAAACTAATCTATAGACAAGGTGATATGGTCTCAACAGTTGTTGTTGCTTTATCCATTGATATCTTCGAATTGTAGATGTATGGACCCATATACAGACATGCAAATTTAGTCTGACAGTTGATCCTCTCAACAACAGAAAAGAAAAAAAAACACAAGAACCAAAAATCCAAAGACAAGAAAGACAACAGGCATACATCAACAACAGCAACAACATCAACAACAACAACAACAGAAAAAAAACACCGCTTGTTGCTGCTTTACATATTGATATCTTTGAAGTGTGTGTTCAGGCTAACACATACAGATATACACTATTAATCTGATATCCTGGGGCTGGAGGTACAGCTCAGTGGGCTAAGTGCTTGCCGCTGAGCACTAGGGCCCTGAGTTCGATCCCCGGTCCCGGAAAAAAAAAAAAAAATCTAATATCCTGTCATCGATTATTGCTTAGCATTAAGTGATATAATACAATAGTAGAACCATGTTAGCCCTCCTGCACTTATGTATATTCATATATATTCCTATATACATACATACATACATTTTTGTGCGATACATGTGCAGACAGCGTATTATATCACTGGTGTAAGAACCCGAGGGCGGGAATATAAACTAAAAGTCATGAAGGAAATCTGTCCAAAAACAGAGAACGGATGGGAAGAAGGAAAGGAGAAAAGAAAAAGAAAAATCTTTTTTATTTTAATGATAAAAGAAGGAAAATATATTAACAAACACATACATTAACAAAATAACACAAAAACAATACAAACAATACACAATTTCAGACAAAGTGATAGGAAATCAATAATGGTTTTTGTATTGCATTTTGATATCTTCAAATTGGTTACTCAGATAAACAAATATAGGTATATAAGACTGATCAAATATTTAAGCATTAACTGTTCCTTTCAATAAAGCCAAAAAAAAAAAAAATCAGTAGTACAACTATGTTAGCTATCCTGTGGAATATTCCTTAGCTGTAAAAAAGATAAACTCGAGGCTTTTGTAGGTAAATGGGCACAACTAGAGACCATACTCATAAAGGAAATAAATCACATAATAAACACCGTATTATCTCGGTAATGTAATAACCTGAAAGCGTGAATAAAATCTAGGAGGTTCAATAGATACAGTATAAAGAAAGGAAACTGCTCAAAAGGAAAAATAAATCTTAAAAGTCATAATAAAATACAAAATTCCTTATGTGCCCAAGGCAATATTGAGTAAGAACATAGCTGGAGGTTTTATGTCTCCTAATTTCAAATTATTTTATGAAACTGTAATAAACAAAATAGCATCCATGGAAATAAAAGCATATGTGTAGACCAATGGAAGAGAATAAGAGGCCAGAAGTGAACTCCACCTATTCAGTCAACTGATCTTCAGTATGGTGTGTTAAGAAAGTACATAGAGAAAGGATCGCCCTTCCAACAAATTGTACTGGGAAAACAGGATATCGATTTACAAGGAAATAATATTAGAAGCTTATATGTTATAGAAATATATGCAAAATTGATTAAAGATTTCTATGTAAAACCTTGAACCTAAAATCATCGTAGAAGAAAACATGGAACATTTTAAATCATTTGGTTTAACATAGATATTTTAGGATACAGCACCAAAAACCTAAAAGAACTAAAGAAATATTAAAAAAATGAGAATATATCAAACTAAAGTACTTGTGGGCTGGGGATATAGCTCAGGGAATAAGCACCTGCCTAGCAAGCGCAGGGTCCTGAGTTTGATCGCCAGTACCGCCAAAAAAAAAACAAAACCAAAAACAAAAAACAAACTAAAGTACTTGTGTTCAGAAAAGAAAACAAGAAACAAATTTAGAAGGAAACATGCAGAACAGAAAATATTTGCAAACCAAGTATGTAGTAAAGGATTAATATCCAAAATATACAACAACTCTACAACTCAATATCAAAAACTAGTAAATGAAGAAAATGCAAAATTACTCAGATTATATAATTAGTGAAGGACTTGAGTACACATTTTTCAAAAATCTTATACATATAGCCAATGGACACATTAAAAATGTTCAACAATGCTAATCACAATGATTATCAAAACTGCAATGAAATTTTTTACACTGTCTTGGAAAGAATTAACAAGAAAGTAAGATTTGATAAGATTGTGAGGAAACTGAAACACTTTCTTCTTTTGATGGAAATGTAAAGTTGTTCATCCATAATACACAATAATTTAATATTTCCACATAAATGTAAAAATAAAATTACCATGAGATCCAGGATCTCATCTCAGGATAAATGCACAGAAGAATTTAAATCTGCATGTTGATAAACAAAAAAATCCTCAACAAGATCCTGGTGAACAGAATGCAACAAATCATCAACAAGATCATATAGAGGCTTCATCCCAGTGACGCAAGTTTGGTCCATTATGCGAAATTGATAAAGATAATCTATCGTGTTACAAAAGAAAGAGCAAAATTGACACAATCATATCAATACATGAATAAAAATGTCTTTGGCAAAAATCTAACATATACTCATGGAGAAAAATTTTGAATAAAATAGATATTGAAGAACCTTATCTCTATCTAATAAAAAACATCATGACAAACCTACTGGCAAGAAAATAAATTACATAGAGAAGAACTGAAAGCTTTCCCTCTAAAATCAGTTGCAAAACAAAGATATCTGCTATAACCACTCCCTTTCAACACAGTCCTTGAAATATTAGCCATAACAATCAGGCAAGAGAAGGAAATAAAATGATGCAAATAAGAAGAGATAAAGGTAAATTCACTTTATTTCCAAATATAATTATCTTTCACTGACAAGACCCAAAAATTCCATCAAAAGATGCCTATGATTGATCACCAAATACGTTAATGTGGCAGGATACAAAATCATTGCACAAAAATCAATAGTGCTCCTCTACATTAATAAACAACTCACCGAGAAAATTAAGAAAACAGTGCCATTCATAATAGCATAAAAATCAATTAGTTATGAATTAACCTAATCAAGAAGGTGAATGATGTCTACAATGACAATGACGTCTCTCCAAAAAAGGAGATTAAAGAGAACACCATGAAATTGCAAGATATTGTATGTTCACGGATAGGCAAAATCAATGGAGGCAATAGTGGCTAAACTTTCAAAACTGATAAACAGGTTTAATCTAACCCCAATCAAAATACCAATAACATCCCTCACAGAAGTAGAGAAACAAGTCTAAAATGTGTAAGGAGTAAGAAGAGAACCAGAATATTAAAAACCCAAATGATGACAAAAACAGAGGGAACCATCACAACCCCAGGCTGCAAGTTATATTCCAAAGCCGTCTTACTAAAAAGCATGTGATATTGACACAAAAGGACTTGTGCATCAGTGGGAGAGAACAAAGAAGGCAAGAAGAACCCCAGGCATGGTCAGCTGTTTCATCTTTAACAAAGATAGATAGCAGGCAGCCACATTAATGTATGTAGTGAGGTTGGAAGATATTTTTCAAAAGGGAAGACAATCCAGAATTTGGGGGTTTGGGAATGAACGGGATGGAAAGACAAAGGAATAAAAAAGAATTGAGGTTAAAATAATGAGATACCAGTTTTGCAGATGGGAATGGGACCAAAAGCTGGAAGAAGCAAGGTGAAGTGGGAGGGGCAGGGGATGAAAGAGGAGTTAAGGTGTGTTATGTACTCGTACCTATTCCCAGAACCTATGCAATCATTAAGTACTGCAAACATGCACTAATAAAAATAAAAACTATAAAAGAAAACTAGTTACTTTTGAAAAATTTGAATGTTGAAAACATAACTAAACATCCAAGTTCATTGCAACATTATTCATTTTACTCAGGATGTGGAAACAACCTAGGTGTTCATCAATGAATGCACTAATAAAAATATTATGTACATGTAATGCAGTACTATTCAGCCGTAAGGAGGTAATCCTGCCATATGTAAAATCATAGCTCAACCTGGAGGCTATCTGCAAAGTTAAATAAGTCAGCCAAGACAGGGTAACTGCTGTGGTTTCACTTACAGGACTTACTAAAATAGTCAAATTTAGCAAAAGAGAATGGTGGCAGAATCATTCAACGAAAGAAATGAACAAGTTCTAGATATCCACAAGCAGTATTGTATATCTTGTTAATAACAGTGTTTTGAGGACTTAAAATCTACTGAGGGTGTATTACATTTTGTTATTGTTATAATAAAATTTAAAAATAACAACATAAATTATCAATTGAAAAGTGAAGTACAAATTTGAGTATAAATTTCCCTACAATTACATGTGAAATAATACTGCTCAATGTAAGTCCTAGTTCTATGATAAAAACAAATGCATAGAGTTTGCATGGAAAACTACATCATATTATTGAGATTAATTACTTAAAATCTGAATAAATAGGAGAATCGACTATAAACAATATTAGACACAATTATTTTGCCATTAATTATCCCCTACTTGATGTATAACATCAGTTATGCAAATTGAAATTGCAATAATTTTTTTTCAAAGAATGTTGATTTTAAATTATGAAATGTCATCAATGTGATATTGAAGACAAAAGAGTAGAGGATGTGTCATAACAGATGTCAAATCCTACATCAAGGTTATGTTTGTGCAAAGATAGACAAGTTGACAAGCAGGACAGAAAAAGTACTTTTAACAAAATATCCACATGGACATAACAAAAATTATGATAAAGGCAACCTTGCAATATAGTGAAAAAATGTATTTTCAAAAATGGAAATACATGGTTCAGTTGAATGTTTTTATGCAAAAGTATTTGATCTCTGCCTCAGCTCATGTATAAAATGCAATTTTAAATATTATAGGCCTTTAATAAGAAAAAATAATATTTTGCAATTTGGGGTACAATACAATTTCAAATGCAAAGACATCGATATCTGGAATAGGGAAAACAGGCAAATTTACATTTAGATTAAGAAGTTGTATCATCAAAGCACACATCAACTCCTTCAGAGGATGAGCCTCGGACAAAGAGTAAGGATTCCCAGTACATATATGCAGGAAGCAACTCATAGCTAGAATATTTATGAAAGTCCCCATTAACTAGGTAGAGAAATTAATACCAAAATCTGACAAAACAACCAAACTGGAGCTTCACAAAGATTATTCAGGCGGTCAGTCATGACATGAGAACATGCTCAACTGTATGAGACATTAACAGAAAGTGCACTTTGAAATTACACGTAAATATAGCTATAATTGTGTCAGAAGAGCTAAGCTGTTTGGAAAACATAAATAAGAGCAAAACTGATAATAATCTGGAGACACTTGAACTTCAGTGTAGTGTTAGTGGAAATGTAAATTCATTCATATGATCCTATTAGAAACCTCATTGCAATTATGTTTATTAATAGATGCCCATAATATGTCCCATTAATCTTGCTCTTACTTCCAAGAGACTTTCCTATCTACCTAAAAGTTACATATATTATTATTAGCAGAATACTATTTTGTAATAGCAACAAACCTGAACCAGTGTATTAGAAAGTAAATATAAGGGGCTGGGGATATAGCTCAGTGGAATAAGCGCCTGCCTAGCAAGCGCAGGGTCCTGAGTTCAATCCCCAGTGCCGCCAAAAAAAAAAAAAAAGAAAGTAAATATAT
Organism: Dinomys branickii; assembly: GCA_004027595.1. Lineage (NCBI taxonomy): Eukaryota > Metazoa > Chordata > Mammalia > Rodentia > Dinomyidae > Dinomys > Dinomys branickii. The sequence continues at coordinate 36,616 of PVLD010016566.1, read as the reverse complement.
AAATGGTGACATATTAATATGATCTTATTACCTAACAATAAAAGGGATATAAAATACACTCACAGAAATAACAATAAATAATTACTTTTTAAAACATAACATTGACCAAAGAAAGTAGCTACAGACAAAAACCATACATGCTTCACTGTTCTCATAGTGGAATTCTCACAAACAGGTAAAACTAACCTGGGATGTCAGTGAGGATCGTTGTGAGATTTTGCCTGTCTGTGTTTACCAGGGAACTAAGATGTGAGAGGTGTGAATGTACGATCTAACGATGCCAAAGGGAAATGCCCTCGTGCTACCCTGTTCTGGTGTTCCATCTATTCTGGTAACATAGCAATAATCACTTTGAAATCATAATGAAATCAACTGATTGGACAATTTTTTAAAATTTATGTCTAGTTCGCATAACATGAAAAAAACTTTTAACGTGCATAACTGAATAGCCTCTAGCACATTTACAATGTTGTGTAAATGTTGCTTCCCTGTGTGGAGTTTTATAATATTTCCACCCCCTCAGAGAAAATATCATACTCAATAATTATTAACCCTGTAACACCCTATTCTGAATACTTCGCGTATATGAGATTATATATTCTTATTTCTTTTCTGCCATTTAGCATGTTTTCCTTAGGTTCGTCCATATTGTAGCATGTGTTAGTACCTTGCTAAGGAGCACAATATTATTTTACTTTATCTTTTTTTGATTGATGTATATTTGTGTTGTTTCCATCTTTGAAATACTGTCCTTATTACAGCCATAAATATTTTTGTTTATTTGTTTGTGTATATATTTTCTATTATTTTGGTATATACCTAAGAGTTGCACTGCTTTGTCATCTGGTAATTTTACCTTTAATTATTTTTGTGCTTAAAAATGTTTTTTTTCATTCTTAGGGCCTTAAATTTAAAGATCTGCCAAATTGTTTTCCATAATGGCAGCACCACTTTACATTCCCACTGGAAATGCACAGAGTTAGTTTCATGGCATCGTGACAATAATTTCTCATTTTTCTGGTGTTTGCCACACTAGTGCTTGCAAATTCATATAACTGCCTTTAATTTTAAATTTCCTGTACCTGTAATGATGTTCAGGATATATTTTATCTAGTTGTCTTATGTATTATCTCTATTTAGAAATCTCTACTCAAGACCTTTGTCTATTTTTAATTTCTTGTCATTTGATTGCTGAATATCTGTACAGTGTTGACTTATACAATTGTTATAATATGTTTTAGTTTATTGAAAATTAACTTACTCCCTAAAGATAATGTATTTATTGTAAGCATTACTGAAATGGCAAAAAAATATCCCATGTCAGAAAATACTGTGAAAATAAAACACTGTGCATCCTCTTTTATTGAGGATTTGGGAAATCTACCTTCATATTATAAATTTCAAGCTTTGCTAAGTCAGTATATATGCTTTTAATTATTTCTACATATAGGTATTATTTTATTGATACTACTAAGTAGCTATTGATAAAATAATCATTAAATAAGTGATTTGTATATAATTATATAGTTACCTCAAATTGTGTGCTTTTTTATGCAGTGGAGTACTACTCAGGTACAAAGATAGACTCAAGGCTTTTATGAGTAAATGATGCGACTAGAGACCATACTCATAAGGGAAATAAACCAGACTCGCATGTGTAAACATCACATTGTCTCCTTAGTGTAAGAAACTCAAAGAGTAAATAAGGTACAATAGATACAGTGAAAGGGAAAGAAATGCTCAAAAGGAAAGAACAGCTGTGATGGGGGAAAAGCAAAGAGAAGGAAGGGAAGAAAGATACGTAGAGACACACAAGATAGCTAAGATAACTGCACTACTAAGTTCTTTTAGTTCACTGAAAGGAACAGTTTGTGCTTATACTGTTTGACCAGTTTTGCAGGCCTGTGTCTGATAGTCAGAGCAACTACTTTGCAGATAACGGCATGCAATATAATAACCATTGTTAATTTCTTATCATTTTTGTTTGAAATTCAGTATCATTTTTGTTGTTTTTCCTCTCTTTAAAATAAAAAGTAATTTCCATAACTATTTTAAGCATGCAGCAGAAATATTAATTTTTAGATAGTTAGTTAATATACTGAGAATTTCTCAATCAAGGGTGGCTTTTTGAGGTTGCAACCTGTGTTCTTTCATAAAACATTCTGCTCAAATAGGCAACAAACTGGTTTAATGCTCTACTACTGCCATTTTGAAATTCTTAAAAATGTTTCAAAAAAGAACCATGCTTTAATCTTGCACTAGATTGCATAAAGTGCCTGCCTATACAGTTTGCAATAAATAGAATATGAAGGTTTCAAATTTCAGAAGATATAACTCTAGAACAAAACAAAACAAAGCAGTATCTATGTTCCGGTCAGAAAAAATATAAGTAATTTTACCATAAGCCATATATGATCTACCTTTGATATCGACATTAAAAATTTTATTTCTACTAAATGCAGATGACTTGATATTCTGTGGAGAGATCATTACATATTTTCACACTTAATCATCAGGTAACCCATTGTCACAGACACTAGTTTAAAAGTAAAAAAAAAATCAGATCTGCTTAGATATCAAACACTAATGTTCTGTCTCTTTCTAAGCAATTGTGATAACAAAACAATAGAAACTATTTTTCATTGATAATATTGGAAAGTTTGGTTTTTTGAGAGACACTTTAACGAAAACATGTCATAAAATTACAGTTGAAGAGACTACTCAGAAAACTATTAAAGGGAACTTATAGTAAAACTTTAAATATTCTTTAAATCTTAGTTACTAAAAGTATTTAAATCAATGGCTCCCAAAGAGCAATGCTTTACCTTACCCAGCTTCATACTGGTCATTGTCTTTTCACCTCGATTATTTATAATATGTCCAATAAGATTCATTTTGCAACTTAGAATAAGAGTTTTCCCCTTCTGCAGTGACTTGCCTTATTATTTTCTCTATTTTTTAAATCATTGATATACTTTAGATAGTGGAATTGATTTCTAGCAGCCAATCTTTTCCCTTTTACATTATTTATTATTTCATAAATTCAGATGAAGTGAAAGTGTTTTCACTTGACTTGTACATAAGCTAACCTCATTTTCAAGACATTGTATAGTATAATTTTGCTATTTATTCAGATGACTAAAATATTGAACATGAAGATTACTCATAATGAAAATGATGAATAAATAAAAACCCTGCTTGATGGTACACAATATTGCAACTGTGGGTGCATCTCATTATGGGAAATAAAATCTATCAATAGACCAGTCTAAAAATTTAATTAAAGTTTGAAATAAGAAAAGTAAATCCAATTCTTCCCAGTACAGAAAATATGAATAAAGGTTTTTCAAAGACTTCTCTAATAAAAGAAGGATTTCTACAGTTAAAATGATCAGGAAGAAATATGCATTCTCTTGCCTCCAAGCTTAACCATGTCTTCTCATATGACTTTCAGAATCAAGTGATTCCTGGTGAAGAAGCAAGAGCAGAACCATTCCATTCCTCCATGGATTTGGCTGAAGACTGGTCATAAAATCAGGTATGACTCCAAGCAGAGACACTGGTGGATGACCAGCCCGGGAATATAAGGAACTGCACATGCGCTACCGTACATTCACCCTCTCCAAGGTAACAAGATGATACCCTCTTCATCATAGTCAAGACAATATCACCGTATCAGGTTTAAAAAATACTGTTGCCTGGACAGTGGTATGTGCTTAATCAAGAACCTTAATCTTTTTCTGTGATCAGTACTAATGGATCAACAATAAATATGTGAAATCTTTAAAAAAGAAAAAAAGAAAGGAGGTACCTCAGAATAAACTTTCTGAATCAAAAGGTAAATACATTTCAATGATTTCAAAAGTAGTCATCATATGCTAAACTATTTAAGATTATGGTTATGAAACTCTACTAATATTTTTATATTAAATAACTGAAATAACTTCTAAGTTCTCAGCTTGTAAATAATCTTAGAACTTCAACTTGAAAAATGTAGATCAAATCCTTATCAGCTTTTCTCACCTGTAAACTGAGTTAGCTAACTTCTTTTTAAAATCATACCCTTCCATGTTATTGTATTTTATGCTATGGATGTATGCCACATAAATTTTTTCTTTTTTTTGCTCGTACTGGTGATCGAACTCAGGACCCTGCACTTGCTAGGCAGGTGCTTATTCCACTGAGCTATATCCCCAGCAACACATAAATATTTTTGATACATTGATTTTTCATGGTGTTTCAGATTCCTGCAGATATCATGAGAGCAGCAGAGAAATAACAACACTGAAAACAAATGAAACAAAATTCAAGTAACCGTCTGGAAAATAAGAGCTGAAGTATAGGGAAAGAGTAAAACTGAGTAATAGAGAATGGATACCATCAAGGTATGCTGTATGCATGCATGAATATGCCAAAAGGAACCTATCTGTTGTAAAATTAATTTTCAGTAATGAAATAGGTGATAGCTAGATGTGGCGGTGCACACCTGTAATCCCAGAATTCAGGAGACTGAGATAGGAGGATTACCAGGATTTTGAGGCCAGCCTGAGCTACACAGTGCGTTCAAAAGCCAGCCTGAAGAGCATAGAAAGACCTGTGTCAAAAAAAAAGGAAGGAAAGAAGGAAGGAATGAAGGAAAGAAAGAGAAAGAAAGAAAGAAAGAAAGAAAGAAAGAAAGAAAGAAAGAAAGAAAGAAAGAAAGAAAGAAAGAAAGAAAGAAAGAGAAAAAGAAAGAAATTTCCAGATGTGCCTCTCTTAAGGCTTATGTCTAAAATGTCTCCCAGAGTTCTCCTGTGTTTAGAGGTGGGACTGTTGAAAGGTAACAGGATCATGGGGACTCTAGTCATCAAATTTACCTACCTGAAAGCAAGGTTAAGTGATAGGACCTTGACAGAAGAGGCAAGTCACTGGGGTTACGACCTGTAAGAGTTATTTTCATCCTGGTATTTTTCTTCTCCCTCTGCTGTCTGGCTAACATACAATGGGCAACTTTCAGTGGCCGTGGTGTATTACCATGCTATTTCTGACCCTGGACTGAGCCCGTGGAAACTGTGAGCAACAATAAAAATGCACCTCCTTTAAGTTGTGTTGGTTTTGTTTCATCAAGAGGAACACTGTCTAATAGTCTCCTATGTCCATTAAAATATTCAGTGAATGATTACATGAACATTCAAATTGTAAATACTATTTATTGGTATTTCAAGGATTTTATTAGTACAAAGATATAATAACCCTCATGATTTACAATTCCATATGTACTTTAATGTCAAAATTATCTAACTTTGTGGCAGGTGTAGGGACTTATTCTGGTTTCTCTGCCATTTCTCACCAAAGAGTTCTACCCCAAAGCCTTCAGTAATTTTTATTACTCTTCATGGGATGTTCATCTAGGGTTTCCTTCCTAGCTCCTTTTCTTACTTAATGAGTGTTCTTGAGCAAATGTTAACCATTCAAAGATCTTTCACAGAACTTGTGTTTTAAATTGTCTGTCTAAAATGATATCACTCTCCAGGGTACCCATTGCATAATCACTCTCACTAGTTTATTTGTATAGCAATAACATAGTTGACAGACTTTGAAATATGTTATTCAGGTGTCATTTTTAGGAAACTATTTAGCTTCAAGGATCAAAGTTACTGGAAATCATCAAATGCACCTTTTCACTCCTAGCCTCCATTTTGTAGCCAGAATACCATCTCTTCCCATACACTCACCAGCCAACAGCTCAGAACTCGAGTCAGGAAAATCTATACATTTCTCTTTGAGGAGGACTCCTATAATTGATAGCCTTTTCCTCTAATTTCTCCATTTGACTGGTCAAGTCTTTGTGAGCTCTGAATCATAGTCTGATGATCTCTTGGCCTAATCTTACTTTCTCCTTACTGTTCTTTCACAGATGTCAGGTCAGCAGACGGTCTGAAAAGTTCCCTATTCAACTGCGCTACTTCCTTCTTTTATTTTTAAAGTCAATATCCCTGAACTCCCTGAACACCTAACTTTATCTCCATGACGTATTTCTGGAAGACCCACATGACACAGTATTATTTGTTAGTCTCCTCATTTCCTTACTTCTTTCTCCAGTGGATTATAAGGTCCATTACAGCACATATTTTAATGGGCTGAGTATCTAAAAGAGTATCTGATATATAGTAAATATTCAGTGTTGTGCACAAAATTAATATATCTAAACATTTGGAAAATTTAATTGCCTAGTTAACATGCTATTGTTGTTGATCCACATTTATTTCAACATACTATGTAATTACTTTTTCCTCTCTGAGAAGTTAAAACATTCTGACCATCTGAGTTGGCCTTGAAAAGAAACCAGGAAGAGTAATTTATTATGACCCGAAGATTTATTAATCATAATCATAAATCCTTTGAGCAGGATAAGAAAGACTTAAGTTGACGATATAATGGCTATCTTTGTCGATTACAGAACAAACCACAGATCTCCTTGCTGGTGGAAACAAACTGCGAAAGCAAATAAAAATATGGACGTGTTTCACCTTTCTATTGATTTGCTGGTTTTAGCCTCACACTCACTCACAGAATGCATGTCTAAAACAGAAGCTGCTTGTGAAAGGATTAGAAATGAATCAAAGAGGAGACAAATGAAAACACATTTGTAGTGATAGAAAAATCAATTTTATAAATGGTAACCCTAGATATATCTTTGCTCACTTCTTCCAGAGGTTTGATCCTACCCCCACTGGCCACAACATACACAGCGCCAGACATGTAGTGTGCCTGTAAGACTACATGAAGTCCTTCTTCTGTAATCTGAACATGCTAAAAATACACACACAACTAGCACTAGCTGTGAAATTTAGGTCAAAAATAATTCTTCAGAGTGCACTTTGTTTACCAAAATATATTCACCGAGATTGAGAGCTATAAACATTAAAAACATAAAAATTCTTTACTCTAAGATCCTCATTTTGGATCTGTACAAATTATGCTTTGGTAAAATATGAACTAAGATTCTTTATAAAAATTTTAGTGCATGGAAAAGAAATTGGCAGCAACTTAAATGTCAATAAACTGCTTGAGTAATAAACTATAAAACATCCTAAAAATTCCATAAGGAAAACTGCATATCAGTATTTATATAATAAAATTATAATTATTCCACAGTTTAGAAGAATAAATATTGTATATATATATGGGTACATATATAAATGATATAAAACATATATAGGACATATATCAGATATATGTTTGAACACTATAAAACGTTTCTGAAGATAAAATACTTTGTTTATATTATACATACTAATTTTTTAAATCCATTTACCATGATAAGATAGTTTCTATTAACATTTTTATTTTATGTAAGAAGGATCCAAGACATAAAGAAAAGTAATATTCCTAAATACTGTTCTCAGTTTATCTGGAAGGTGTATTTTCTATAAATTACACAATTAAAACAAAGAAGAAATAATAGATATTCAACATGTTATTTGCAGAAAAAATTAAATTTTCAAACTAACTAAATTTTAAACACTATGACACAATATTTCAATCTCCTATAGGAAAGAAAGTTTGGGTACAGGTTGAGTTAGAAGATTGTTCATGTGACTTTTGAGAGAGAATGATACCAAATTAAAATATCTTCAGGTTCCTTAAGCATGGTCAGTGAACAGTGAAACACAAGTTCCAATTGCTTTCCTTGTTTCACCCCCCTACCCACCCTAGAATAGTAGTGGAAGTCTTAGAAGTAGACATAATTCTTAGAAAGCAGAAGAGTGACTTCTGCACCAGTCGAAAAGTACAACTGATTCACATATATGACAAAAGGCTTTAGCGCTCGGTTCTGTCACATCCTTCGCTAGGCTCATCGCTTGGTTCCCTTGCTCTTTGCTTCTCTCCCTCTCTCTGACGCCTCTCTACTTTGTGTGTTTACTTCTCCCTCTCCTTTCCTCTCCTCTTCTCCACTCTATGTTTCTCTCCCTCCTACTTTCCCTGTCTTCTTCTTTTCTCTCTTTATTTCCTGCTGGGCAAGACAAAGTTTATTTTACTTGCTATGAAGTCCAGGGAATTTTTATCTAGTGAGCTTATGTAGACGATCAGTCTTTGCTTTGGAAATCCATCTCTTCCCTTTTTGGCCGTGTTTGGTCACCTTTTTGATACAGAGATACCTAAAAACTACGAGTATTTATTAACAAAACTTTCCACTTTCTTTATGGATTTCTTTAGAATGTTAAATGGTTATTCCACAAATGTGGGCCATGTCAGGCGGTATTTCTGGTTTAGGGGAGGCTTTTGTTTTATTTTTGTCTATTTATTTTCATCACATCACTTACACTGCACTTCTCTACCTGGGCTCTGGGTCTATGATGGAGCGCGAGTGCCGAAGCATGGATGCTTTCACATGCTGCAGCCCCTGAAACTGCAAAACAATGACTCCTGTCTGTGATGAGAAAAGACTACACAAGCTTTTACAGCTTTGTTTCAAAGGAAGCACCGTAGATAATCAATCCTACACAGAAAACTGCCTCTCTGCACCCATGGAAGGGTGATCCAGACGGTGTGTGCGGAAACTCTGTCCTTAGTTGATAAGGAAACTGAAGAGAACAATAGGTTTTGATTAATTGACTTCTCACACTGAGGTAGAGACCCCTGAAGACCGTTTTTATCCATGGAATGTGCTCTACCTCAAATGTGGAATTATTCCTTTTCAGTGTTATTCATTGTGTATAAAATTGGATTCCCATATTAGAGCATTTTATTTTGCTTATGAGAGTAGATTTAACCTCTGCAGTATGATTTAATCTTTCTGGTTAAAAGATCCCTTGGAGCTATAGAAATAATTTTCATATACTATAGTCCATATTTGGTTTATATTAAATGATATTAATGATGTTGTCTTATTCTTGCCACCCTGTCCATTAGAGACTGACTCAGACCCACTAAAAGACCCCTTGTTAACCAGTTAAGAGGCTGTTAATGCTTTAAAGTAATAACTAGGCTGGGTGGGTGTTGCTTCTAAGGTGATCTCCAGTGACACTTTGACCTGAGGGTCACACTTTTATTTGATACCTTCCCTTTAAATGTGATATGGACTAGCATGTTCACTTTTAACAGAATGTGACAAAAATGATAATATGTTACTTTCAAAATAGAGTATTCAAGCCTGTGGTCTCTCTCTGTTTCTTCCTATTGGTCTTTGTTACCTTTCCTTCATTTTCTCCCTTTTTCTCTCTTGGATTGCTAAGTGTAGAAAACCAGTTGCCAAATTATAAAGCATAAAGCCTCACAAACCTATGTGATTCATACCAGAAATCTGTGTCGCTCCAAATAGGTTTTTAAGTGAGATTATAATCTAACTTGTTATACAACAAAATCATGAGGCCTCTACGTCAGATATATGTGATTAAGCTGCACCTAGGATGTGAACTCACAGACACTGGAAGATTATGAAGTTTATTTTCTAATGAAGTTGAATTTCATTAAGGAATTTTCTTATGCAGTAACAAAAACTAACCCAATTAAAGTAACGTCAGTGGATTCAGGGAAAGGAAAAGAGAGGGATTTTTAAAGATAATAAATTGTACTCGGCTACTTAAATGGATGGCAAAATATTAGACAACCAAAGAGTGTCACAGTGGGGCAATTGGGAGACAGGTGCTGTCAATTACTTTTGATAGAATTTATAGGATGAAATTGCGGCATGGGGGTCTGGGGAAGAAGAAGGAGTTCGAGTTTTGGTAGTTAGTCGTTGCTGCTGTTTTAAACATTGTAAATACATGAGTAAAACGAACCCTTTTAAACTTGCTAAGTGCTTAGTGCAGTACTTTTAGGTATGTTTACTTTGTTGTGTGGAGACCTTGAAAATGTTCTAGTTGCAAAGCTGAAAATCTGTACCCACTAGCAAACTGACACTTTACTCTCCTCCTGCTACTTTCCTCTGCTAAGCAACACTGTCCATTCTATTTCTGTGAATTTCAACATTTTAGAAGCATCATATAAATGGAGCCATAGAGTGTCTTTTTGGGTCTGCCTTATTTTCATCAGCATGATTTTCTAAAGATCATACATGGTCCATCATGTAACAAAATTACCTTCCTTTTTAAGCCCACATAGAATTTCTTCATATTTATATCACTCAATTTTGTTATATGTTCATCCATTTGTGGCTATTTGTGTTTATTCTACTTCTCAACTATGGTGAATAGTGACTCTCAGAACATAAGTTGACAAAATTTTATTTAAAACAAGAAAAAAAGAGGTAAGACTCAAATTATTAAAATCATAAATGTAAAAGCAGACATTATAACTGAAAATTCAGAAATAAAAAGTCTCACCAACAAATTGGGCAACAGAACAAAAGGATAAATCCCTGTGTACCTGTAACCTACTGAGATTTAACTGTGAATAAATGGGAAATCTAAAGAGACCAATAATGAGTAAGAAAACTGAGTCAATAATAAGAATCTCTAAATAAAGGAAAGTTGAGCACCTGATCATGTCAATAATGAAGTCTACCAAATATGTAAAGAACTAATACCAATTCTTGGCAATCTAACCCAAGTAACTGAAGATGAGGGAACATTTCCCAAATTATGTGGTCAGAAATTTTGTGATACCAAAGTCAGACAGGACAACATAAAAATAAAATTACACATCCTATTTTTAAAATTAATACACTGATAGAGTTTTTCTGTTACAGTGGCAGGTCAAGCAGTTGTTGGAGGGTATGCACTGAAGTTTAGGAGAGTATATGTAAAGATTAGTAATGTTTATGTATTTTAAAGAGTATGGAGTGGCTGTTACGGTTGGAGACCTTTGACCTCAAGGGTATTATGGTAGGCTGGAGGGAGAGAGGAGGAAAGGTATGGGGTGCTGGCCACTCATCTTTCCAGAAAATCAGAGGACGACTCTCTGATACAGATGTTTCCTGGGTAAAGCAATAATTTCCTGTAATTTTTAAGTGAAATAGAATTTACTAGCTTCTGCCAGAATTTCCTTTAAGCGTGAAAGTGTAGGGGTGTACGTTTTGGTGTAGAGCAAAGAGTCTATGAGGATTATAAGGTAAGTAATTAGAAATTTTAGGAAATATAATAGAATTACTAGCATAAAAGAAGAGAAGCTGTAAATTTCTTGTACTGTGCTTGTAAGTACCTGGGGAGAGTTAGCTCGTCAGTGTTGCTGGGGTAAATGTTTTGTTGTCCAGCATGATATTTTTCTTCATTCAGGATGTGAATTCAAGTCATACTCACTGGCAAAAGTTTCAGACTGCACTGATGTCATCTGACACAATGTCATCTCCAGCGGTTAAACGATGATCCAAGCAATGCCACCTGGTAGGTGGGAATGAAGATTTGTTCCAAGTGTGTACCTGCTTGAATTAATTTGTTTTTTGTAGTTCTATGGTGTCCATATGAGGCTAGTTGTGGAGCAGAAGCACTAGTCTCTGAGCAGGTTCTCAAAATTGACAACTTACTGTGGAATGTTTGTCTCAGTTATTAACTTAAGTGGTGATGGACAAGCTGAACTGCTCTTTCAGGCTGCAAGGCTTGTGTGAGTCACACAAGGAGCCTAAAAGCCTCACCACTTGCAGTATTTAATTGAATCAATAGTTTATTTTGAGGATTTGGGCTTCTGAATTGCAAATGAATGAAAACACTAAGAGAAATGATTAATCAGACCAATAGGCGATGGAACGATGTTCAGCTGCACTTGTCAGGTTTTGGCTGTGTAATTTTGATTTTCCTCTGGCATAAATGATAAACAAGGAGGCATCTGCTTTCATCATTTTAGGATATGCAGTTGGTTTTCTATAAGCCTAAAGTATAATTTTATTTACTAAGTGGATTATGCTGTCTTTATTTTTAGCCTTTACACTGTTTGTAGAAATTGCCTTACACTACATATTTAATTTCCTGCAGAGGATTAGCAGGAGAGCTTGAATTAATTATGTATCTCTTATAACTCAAATATTCAGGGAGATGTTTTTTGTTGTGAAGTTTAGATTTCCATATTGCCTAGGCAGCCACTTGGCATGTTGAACAATCTATGATGAATTGTTTGCCATAGAGTAGGCACTGTTGATCTGGGCTCCAAACTGTATCAGTTGAAAAAAATATGGCAAATTTATAAAGATGATGAATATATTATTTAATAACCTTATATATTATGAGACTTTGTATATAAGGAAGGGATACAAAGCATTTTTACATGAAAGATAGAGCAGTGGAAAGGTTTATAAAAGTTTGTGTCCTGCATTTTTTTTTCACTTTTATTTTAAAAGTAAAAGAACAAAAACATATTAATGAACAGACACAAAGTAGCATAAGAATAGTACATTCAAAACTGAGTTACAGACAAGGTGACAGGGAATCAATAATGGTTGTTGCATTACATATTGATAACTTCGAAGTGTATACTCAGGAAAACAGATATAGACATGCAAAATTGATCAAACACATAATCATCAACTATTCCTTACAATAAAGTGATCTAAGTCAGTAGTACAACTAAGTTAGATATGCTGCATATACATACATACTTATATACATACATAATTATCCCTTCCTTCCTTTTTCTTTTTTTATATAACTTTTTAAGTGTGAAAGAAAAAGAACTATATCAACAAAAAAAAGAGGAAAGCATTAAGAAAGACACACAAAGTAGCACAATATCAGTATAATCAAAATTGAATTAGGAGCTGGGGATATAGCTCAGTGGAATAAGCGCCTGCCTAGCAAGCGCAGGGTCCCGAGTTCAATCCCCAGTACCGCAAAAAAAAAAAAAAAAAAAAAAAAAAAAAAAAAAAAAAAAAAAAAAAAAAAAAAAAAAAAAAAAAAAAAAATTGAATTATAGACAAAGCAACAGGAAACCAACAATAGTTGCTGCATTGCATATTGATAACTTCAAAGTGTATGCTCAGGAAAACACATACAGACATACAAGATTGATCAAACAGCCAGTCATCAACTATTCCTTACCATCAAGTGACATAAGACAATAGTAGAACCATGTTAGCCATCCTGCACATATGTATATACGTACAAACATACATATATTTTTGCCTCTTTCTTTTCTCCTTTCCCTCATCCCATCTGTTCTTTCCTTTTGAACAGATTTCTTTCATGTCTCTTAGTTTATATTCCCACCCTCAGATTCTTACACAAGAGACACAATACGGTGCTTGCACATGTACCTCTGATTTATTTCACTTATAAGTATGGTGTCTAATTGTGACCATCTGCCTACAAAGGCCCCAAATCTGTCACTCTTTATAGCTGAGTAATATTCCATTATATAAAAATGTCACATTTTTTTAATCCATTCCTCTGTGGATGGACATTTGGGATGCTTCCACAATTTAGCTATTGCAAATTGCACTGCTGTAAACATGGGTGCACATATATCAGAGTGATATCATGTTTTCAGATCTTCTGGGAAAATACCCAGAAGGGGAATAGCTGGTTCGAATGGAACCTCTAGACCTAGTTTGCTGAGAAATCTCCAAATTTCTCTCCACAATGGTTTCACCAGACTGCAATCATACCAGCAGTGCAGTAGAGTGCCTATTTCTCCACAGCCTCGCCAACATTTGTTATTGGATGATTTTTTAATACTGGCCAATCTTACTGGGGTGAGATGAAATCTCAATGTTGTTTTTATTTGCATTTTTCGAAAGACTAAAGATGTGGAACATTTTCTCATATATTTATTTGCCATTTGTATTTCTTTATCTGAGAAGTGTGTACTTATCTCAGATGCCCATTTCTGAATTGGGTCTTTGAATTTGGACAGGTTCATGTTTTTTAATTCTTTGTATGTTCTAGATAGCAGTCCTTTGTCTGAGGGACAGCCAGCGAGGATTTTTTCCCAATTTGTGGGTTTTCTTTTTGCTTTGCTGGTGATTTCTTTAGACGTACAAAAACTTTTCAGAAGGATGAGGTCCCAATTATTGATTCTTTGAAGTGTTTCCCTTGCAGCTTCATTTTTGTTCATGAAGTCTCTGCCTACTCCTATGTCTTCAAAAATTTTACCTACTTTCTCTTCCAATAGATTTAGAGTTTCTGGTTTAATGTTGACGTGTGTGATCCATTTTGACCTGAGTTTGGTGCATGGTGATAGACTGGGGTCTATTTTCAGTTTTTGGCAAGAGGCAAGCCAGTTTTTCCAGCACCATTTATTAAACAGGCCTTCTTTTTTCCAGCGAGTTTGGTTGATCCCTTTGTCAAACATTAGGTAGCTGAGTGGGTTTTTCATTATGGTTGCATCTTCCGGTCTGTTCCATTGATCCTCAGGTCTGTTTTTTAGCCAGTACCAGGTTGATTTTATTACAGTAGCTTTGTAGTATAATTTCAGGTCAGGGATTGTGATTCCACCTGACTTGTCCTTATTGCCCAGGATTACTTTTGCTATTCTGGGTCTCTTCTGGTTCCAGATGTATTTGAGGCATATTTTCTCTAGATCTGTGAGGTATGCTAATGGTAGTTTAATGGGAATTGCATTGAATCTGTACAACACTTGTGGTAGTATGGCCATTTTTACAATGTTATTTCTTCCTAACCATGAGCAGGGTATATTTTTCCATTTTTTGAAATCCTCTTCGATTTCCTTTTTCAGAGTACTGTAGTTTTCACTGAATAAATCTTTCACATTCTTTGTTGGATTGATTCCTAAGTATTTCAATTTCTTGGTTGCTATTGTAAAAGGTATGGTTTCCTCAATTTCTCTCTCAGTCTGTTTGTTGTTCGTGTATAGGAATGCTATTGATTTTTGGGTGTTGACTTTGTATCCAGCTACGCTGCTGAATTTGTCAATTAATTCCAGGAGTTTTCTTGTGGAGTTTTTGGGATCCTCAATTTATAGTATCATGTCATCTGCAAATAGTGATAGTTTGACTTCTTCCTTTCCTATCTTTATTTCTTTTATTTCTCTCTCTTATCTGATTGCTCTGGCTAATGCTTCCAGAACTATGTTGAATAGGAGTGGTGACAATGGACATCCTTGTCTTGTTCCTTACTTTAAAGTGAAGACTTTCAGTCTTTGTCCATTTAGTGTGATGGCTGTTGGTTTGTCTTAGATGGCTTTGATCACAATGAGGTAGAGGCCATCTATTCCTATTTTTTCTAAGGTTTTTAACATGAATGCATGTTGGACTTTGTTGAAAGCCTTTTCTGCATCTATTGAGATGACCATGTGGTTTTTGTCTTTGTCTGTATTGATATGATGTATTATATTAATTGATTTGTGAATAGTGATCTTTCCCTGCATTCCTGGAATAAATCCAACCTGGTCATGGTGTACAATTTTCCTCATGATTGGCTGTATTCTATTTGCTATTATTTTGTTGAGTGTCTTTGCATCTATGTTCATTAGAGAGATTGGCCTATAGTTCTTTCTTGGTTGGGCCCTTCTCTGGTTTTGGTATCAGTGTCCTGCATTTTGAATCTGATATCTCTCCTAGAGGTCCATGTAACTTGCTTCCCAGCTTTTGTTGCTACTGGTAGACAGCAGGAATTTTAACATGTGGGATCCCATGAGAAGTTTGCTAGTCTCTGAAGAAAAATCTCTGGTGGGTATAGCAGGATGCTAGTCTTTTCTGATTTCTCTTTCTCACACCCCGGCCTTCAGCAATTTTGCTGTGCCATGCATTCCTTGTCATGACATTCCTCTTTGTCACAGGTTCAAAACAACAGGGCCAATATACCATGGATTGAAACTTTTGAAATCATGAGGGGCCAAAATAAATATTTTGTTTGTATAAGTTGGTTAACTTGGGTATATTACAATAACAGAAGTTTGACTAACACAATGTGAGTATGACAGATACCTTGAATTATGAGAAATTGAGACCTGGGACAAATAGCAAACACTTTTAATGATTCATTATTGAACTGGAATGTAAAAAAGGATTTGTTTGAGTTTTACACCCTTATGTATCCCAGTGAAAGAACTCTGGGATTCATGTGGGAAATCAAAATTCTATGGAATGATTTTTGTTAAAATCCCAGCATTGTGTGTTTAAATTATATATATATATATATATATATATATATATATAAAATTATCAGTAGTGTCTATAACTGCAAAGATAATAAAAGGCCATGGCAAGAGATTGCCTTGTGGACTTGGTACATATAGAGACGAGTTTAGATATATATTTTTTGGTGTCTGTGAGATGAGAGATTCTCTGAAATCCTTATTCTAAATCTTTTTCCTAAAATCTTAGTAAATGTCCCATTGTAACACAGCCATGTTTGGAATCAATACTTTTTATTGTCAAGAGGATATCATGTTAGGATGAATGACAATTTGGCTAAGAACATTGACTTTTATATCTCATTGTTTATCAGCAACTTTGTGGCTAAAAAATGAAAGATAGCGCCATTTTCTGAATTCTGATCTTATGATGGAGCCAGTGCCACCCATGCAGTCTTTGAATGCCCATTTCCATTGATTCAAGTAACTTTAAGAGATTCTTAGGAAGGCAACGGCTGGGAAATTGTGACTTTCTCCAGGATAATAACATCTGAAAGGAGACTGAGGACATCTAGGGTCATCCTCTCTTGCAGATAGAATTTTGCAGAGGATCCACAGTTAGTGACCAGCTCCACACATTATGAGGAGATCTCATTAGGAGATCTCAGCAGCTTTGGTAGTGGAGTTCTGCTTCCATGATCCGAGGAATAATAGGCAACTGGTAATGGAGGATTATGGGATCCAAGTCTATGAAACTCTCTGTTTCTAGTAGAGTACAAAGTCCAGCCAGTAATTTCTGTTCAATGGTGCATTTTACATAATTAAGAGGAGCAGTTACTGGCATAAGAAACCTTTGGGAAACTGTCCAGAAACTTCAGGGTGCATCATTAGATAGTGCGGGGCATCAGATCCCTTCAGTGAATGAGTCTATGAGCAAACTAACAAGAGTGCTCATTTGTTTTAATTTGAACATGTTCTAAGGTTTTAGATGGGGCAATTTGTAAGAAGTAACAATGTGATTAAGTATAAGATGAGAACTCTGTTCCAACCATAGCTCAAATATAAGTAGAAGGTATAGGCCTTGTGTGTCTTTAATGAGTGTGCTATATGAATCTCCTTTTAAGAAATGGAAATATAATTCATACCTGTGCTCCTCGAGAACGATAGAGGCAGGAACGATCTCTCTGCAAAGAGTGGGTGTGATGGGCAAGCTGATGAGATTCCAGTGGGTAAGTTAGAAAAGATGTAGTGGGTTCCTTGCGAAGCAAAAATCAACTGCTTCTGGGAGGGAATTTTAGTAAGCACTGAAGAGAATATATTAGCCAAATCTGCCATATAAAAATTTACCAATCATTCAGTGGATGGATTCGTGAATTTAATGATACTGCATTGTTTGTGTGGGCTTTTGTAGACATCCTTATTCTTTCCAAGTGTAAGAACTAGACACATTTGGCTACCACACAGAGAAGCAGTGAAGATTAGATCCCTATTATGAAATCAGATCTTACACAATGAATTTAATCCTTGAAAACCTTGTTTTTTGGCACATTGGGATATATTAACTATTTTAACTAGAGCTCCCCGGAATCCCATTGTATCAAACTATTTTTTAATCACCAACAATTTAAATTAATTTAAAGTTACTGATCAGTGTTGAGTATTAATATCAATTATGGCACATTATAGAGTGATGGGTATTATGGATATGAAATGTGAGACCACTGAGACACTGAGAGTGACATATCCCTATTTTTATCTCTATTTCATTAATTATTTCCCATAATTATGAGTATAATATTTAAATGTAGGTAGTGGAAACCTTGGTGTAACTATAATTTGATTTCTGGTATTACATCCATGATGTATTATCAATTAGTACACTTTAGAAAATATTAAAGCCAATTTAGAACCTATGCTAGAAACATAAGAGATAATCAGCACAATTTTTTAAAATTTCAATTATTAAACACATTTTGGATTTTCCGTGCGTCAGAGTAGAGAACTTTTCTTAAGGTACATGTACATGATAAGCAACCACACATATTTTGTATTTTTATACATAACATTATTATTTTGCATATTTTATCATTTATATAATGGCATATATCTTATGCATATTATTTATTTTTATTTTCTTTCCCTGTATGTTTCTTTCTCTTATCTGTCCAGTCTCAGTGGTTTAATGCTTGTTTTCTATTTTGACCGATAAATGCAGAGTTCAAAACAGGCTACAGCAAAAGGAGAGGAAAGAGAACCAAGGGTTCAGGGCCCAGCTTCCTGGGCACGTTTTCCCCAAGCCACCTCAGTGCACCTCCCGGGGATTGGAATTTGCAACTAGAGGGCTGTAGAGGCTTTGCTTTCTGCAAATACCATCATCTTTTTTCATTGTGTTTTTTGAACAGAATTTTTCACCTTAGCTCGTATCTATAGGAGTGTAAATTTTTCGTTTTTGTTTTGGCCTTATGGTTCTGTTTCTGTCCCTTGGTTTTGTATCCAGTAATCTGGTGGCCCATGTGGGTCTCCAGTTCCAAGACATCTCAGTTCTCCTGGTCGAGCGGGTTTGGCACCCAAGAAAGCAACACGTGCCCGGGAGGAGAGGACGACCGATCTGATCACAGTGGCCGGCTTCCGCCTACTGGGGACAAGTAATTCCATCGGATTGGAATTTTCAATTTTAATAAGAGCTTGGAGAACTTGTCAAGAATATCGCAACTAGAACTTAATGGACTGAAAGTAAAGAAGATTTCTGAGTAAAACTTACTATAAAACTACAGATATATCTGGACATTGGCTAAAAATCCCAAATAACAGGATAAAGATGAGAAATGCACAGGAGTAATGAAGTATCATTGATGTTCACGTCTCTATTTCTAAACTATTAGGGAAATTTACAGGATCATTAGAGAATAGCTAACTGTATGCTGAGGAGATGGACTTTGTGGCCACATAGTACTTAATAAAATTTGCAAATTACCAGTATTGGGCCTAGCACTGTGCTGCTAGTTTATGGAGTGTCTCCTGCAGCCTTCTTGAAACCATTATTTAAAATGCCACTTTGAAGAAAAATGTGGGTTACTAGTTACAGATTATATCATTCTCTAAAATTTCATATTATTTGTTTTCATTATTTTGTAGAAGATATGAATCTCTTTTTACTTAATATGGAAGTCTACTCATCTTTTATGGCTTGTATAATAGAAAGCGTTAGGATCTACACAACTCTATAATCAGTCAATCTATCCCTGTAGTACAGTAAAAGAATTGTAAAACAGCAGATGTTGTGAAACATTCCGATGATATTTACAAATTTTTAACACAAAGACATATGAAGAACTGTGTAATAATTACTGAAAGATTTAATTCCGCAAGGGAAGTGATAGGAAAGTTATATTTGAAAACATAAACAAACATTAATGAGTAGTTCACTAATACAAGATTTTTGAAGATAACACTTGTTTTGTTAATTTTCAATTTTTCTCATGCCTGTTCCTCTTTTACTGGATCAAGTTTTAAAATTTCTTCTTGTGGGGCTGGGGATATAGCTCAGTGGAATAAGCACTTGCCTAGCAAGCGCAGGGTCCTGAGTTCGATCCCCAGTACCGCAAAAAAAAAAAAAAAAAAAAAAAAAAATTACTAAAATTTCTTCTTGTGATTTTTTGCTGCTGTTCTCTTGCTTTGGGCTCCACACATCTTTTATGCTTCAATCCTCCATTTCGCAATATGTAGCTTATATTTCCACTTATTTCTGTCTTTATACTTCATATTATTCCATTTAATTAACTCTCAATATGAAAGTGAAGAATTTATCTTAAAACATTTTCAAGATAAACGTTTTTCTTTCTTTAATATCTCTCTTCTGTAGTCACTACAAATTCTGCAAAATCTTCACTAAAGTTTAGTATTTTGCGTGTTATTTAACAGATACTTTTCCTCGTTAAGCAGTATCACTAAAGTTTGACAGTGGAATAATTTACTGACCTTGCCTTTGTGCAAGTAATATATACATTTTATTGTAAAAATATGAAATTCCTGGCCTACTCAAGGGCTAAATGACAGAGAATATATTACAGTAATGCATTTTTTCAGGTATAAAAGCATAGTGAAATTGATAACTTTCTGGTAATCATGAGAAAATGCAGTGTTAGTGGGCTGGAGGTACAGCTCAGTGGGCTAAGTGCTTGCCGCTGAGCACTAGGGCCCTGAGTTTGATCCCCGGTCCCGGAAAAAAAAAAAAAAAAAAAGAAAAAAGAAAATGCAGTGTTAGAATTTGTTCCAAAAATTTTCTCCTATGTCTCTCTGTATTTGAGAAAGTAACTGCTATGATCTTTCTTTTGAATAATTGTATAAGTTCAAAAAATGGATTTAGGACTTTTGAAGCATGAAGAAAAGATTGTAGCAAATACATTTGCATAAAGAATCATTGCAGAACTTAGTATTTGGATTACATTTTTCAAGGAATCATCTAATAATTTTTTTCAATGAAGCTGATCTATAAAAAAGACGAGCAATAATTGGATTACTTGAAACCTGAAAAACAGTGAGATAGTCATTTACAGTTCCATTTACACATTCTCCTTTGCACAAGTTGACCATGCTATCACTGTACCTTTGCAAATGTTTTGAATTATTTGAGATATTTACTGAAACAAATAAGATGTGTAGATAAAAGGCATCTGTCACAGATTTTGACATATAACATTTTTGAGTGAATAAATGAGTGCATGAATGAATGCATTTAGAAACAATTTATTGACTGTTTTAACAATCAGAACCATATTTCAGGACAGATTCAAGAATTTTAATATTTTACTTGAATTTCTATTCCTTAATTTCTGCTAAATTAGAATGAAAATAGTATTTAGTTCCTAAAGACATTTTGAAGATTATTAGAAAAACTTTCTATTACGAATATCAAAATGTCTGGCATCTGGTAAACTTTCAGTAAATATTAGGTTTTATTTGCAAGCAATTAGAAAAATGCTGCAATACTCTTTCTCTGTTTTAGATTGCTTGTCACAGTAGAAGAAATAAACATCTAATAAATGTGAAATCCAAGATTAAGGGCATGGTTGATCTCAGAGCTAACAGTATAACAGTGTTAAAAATAATAAATTGGAAAGGGTATGATAAGCAAAGGGACTAAAAGTAAGAAAGACCGACCAAAATAACTATTCAACTTTGTTCTTTCAATTATTTCTCCCATTCACTAGAAGAATTGACAATATCAGAGATCATTTCTTATGGCCTAGAGTCCTCGTGTGGATTTAAAATAATCATCTATCATTATCCTATGTAAGAAACAAGCTGATACAGGAATAGTAAATTGTATAAGTCTGATTTCTGCCTCTGGTTGAAATATCCAAAATGCACTTCTGCAAAGACAAGGACTTAGTTCAGTTCATTGCTCCATAGACTTGGTCTCATTGTCAGCTGGCTTCGAGGTAGAAATACCATGACAGTAGTGGGTGGTGGAAAAATTTGCATAACTCCTGGCAGCCAAAGTGCAAAAAGAATAAGGAAGAACCAGAGAATAAAGTACCAGGGGCCAGATATAGTCCCCAAGTTCATGCCACTGGGACCCAACAAGACATTCACAGAGTATACCTCACTGATGGGCCAGGCATCCTTTCAGTTCATCATGTTGAGGATTAAGATTAACCATCACAGTCCACAAAGCAACTACTTCTCGCAGGAATCACCCTAACATGGTAAAGCTCCAAGAAGCTTAAGAAGCAAAAACTTTATCCTTTGTAACAAGTTGCTATTGTTGTGATTATGACAAAGATAATTATAGTGTATGGAGCTATTTCTTTCTTAGTTTATCAAGTGAATGGCTTCAAATCATGCAAGTTATGGCTAATGGTCTACGTATTTCATTCTTTGCCCTTCTTTTACTACTGCCTAGGATCAATAAGAAGTACTAATGGTAAAGGAAATAGAAATGGAGTTAGCTGGCTTTATTTTATGCAGGCTTTCATCCAATATGTGTTAGGTTGCAAATTCCCTTTCCATTAGCATCTTGCTCCTAGGCATTATTTCAGCAACCTAAAAAGGGAAGTAGAGAGACAGATGATCTTCCTCCCAGTAGAAAGACCTAGGTCTTTTACTTAATCTGGTGGTACAATTTGTAAGAAGCAGAGGAGACTCATAGATATACTGCAATGCATAATTTTGAAGTATGTGAAATTTTAACATCATGCACCCATGTAGTTATGCAATTGCTTCCTCAGTGCTGAGTGTGGAGACTGATGGCCTTCACACTGAATTATACCTTCAGCCCACATTTTATTTCTTATTCTGAGATATAATCTGACAAACTTCCCCAGGCTGGTCTTAAACTATGGATATTCCTGGTTCAGCCTCCAAGAGTGTTGGGATTGCAATTATATGACACTGTTCCTGGCTAATTATGCAATGTTGAAAATATAAATTTCATTTGCTTATTAAATCATATCATAAGAATAAGTGTAAAAAGAGAGAAAAATGCAAGAAGGAAGTTAAACTACTTAAGAAAGACTTCCATTTGAAAGTTTTAAATAGATCACAATACACTGTTATTAATTAACAAAAGTTAAAGCTATTTACATAAACTTTTGATACTTTAAAAATCATTTATAGGGTGAAAGCTGGAAAATTCTCAGAACTGTAGAAATTATCAACATATTCCTAAAGAACAAATAGATCATAAAAAAATCACAAGGTCAAGTGAAAAATTTAGAGAAGAATTAAAATGAAAACGGTATCAAATATCATGGAACAGTGAAAACCAAGCCTACAGTGAAAAAGTAGGGTTAGACATTTTAAAAAGGAAGATGTCAAAAAATTTGTTTGCAACTTATCAAACTAGAGAAAGGAAAACAAATTCAACCCAACATTAGCAGAAAGGATTGTGATTAGTGCAAAAAAAAAGAAAGAAAAACTAGAGAAAAATGAGCCTATGAATGTAAGTTTTAGCTTTTTCTAAAGTAAAAAACAATGACAAGCCTTTATCTTGATACACAAAGAGAAAAAGAGGGGAGACGCAAAGCACAAACTCAAAAATGACAGAAGGTCCATTACTTATAGATTTTACAGAAATAAAAAAGTAAGAATGCTCCATGAACAATTTTATGCAAAGACATTTGACAACTTAGATAAAATGAACATAAAATTATAAACACAAAAATTATCATGGATAGAAAATATTACTAGACATTCCACTACTAAGGAGACTGACTCAGAAGTCAAAAAGTCTTCTAACAAATAAAGTTCCTTGACTTGATGATTTATTGGTGAACAATAGCTAACATTTGACAAATACAAACCAATTACTAAAATTTTATTAAAACCTTTAGGAAAAAAGAATAGTATTTAAAACATTTCATGAGATCATTAAAATACTGATACCAAACTAAACCCAATGACACACTAAAATAAAATTACAGATCAAAATCCCATGAGTATTGACAGAAGAACTTTAGACAAAATGCTAAGAAGCCATATCAGCAAGATACTAAAATAAATATACATGATCAAGTAGAGTTTATTCTGAGAATAATATATGTCTATCCACAGATATATAGATAAGCAAAATATTGATATGTACAATGAACTATTTTTCAGCCTTGAAAGAAAAGAAAATTTTTACAAATTACTAAATGGATCTGCCAAATTGTACTTGAGTCTGATTACATGATTTACTAAGTGTAGTCAAAATTATGGAGACAGAAAATAGAATGATGGTTGCCAGGGTCTAGGGAAAGGAGGAAATGGGGAGTTTTGTTTAATGGATGTTGTGACCTGAATGTTTTTATCTCCCTAAATTTCAGGTATGGAAGCCCAATCACCAATGGAATGACATTAGGACTAAGGCCTTTCGGAAGTGATGAAATCATAACACCATAGTATAGATGAAAGAGAATAGTGTCCCAATTTTTAAAAATGTCTCAGGATGCTTCCTTGTCTCTTTCACCATGAGAACATATCTAAGTGTTCTCTATGAGCAGAAAGGAGGTCATAAACAGACAGCGAATCTGCTACAAGTTCATCATGGACTGCTCACATTCAGAACTGTGCTAAATAAGTTTGTGCTGTGTAATGAGTTTATGTGGTTTGTTAATACCAGTCCAAATGGTCTACAATAACACGCAGTCCTTCTAGGCTTGCAAGATAAAAATGCTGGTGGAGAACGAGACTGTAAATGATGGCTGCAGAATAATATGAATGTAATTAATAAAACTTTACTCTTTAAACTGATTAACAGTATATTTCATATAGTGTGCATTTACTGCAACAAGAAAGTTCTCTAAGGGTGAAAAAAAGAGAAGTCAAGTTAAA
Organism: Dinomys branickii; assembly: GCA_004027595.1. Classification (NCBI taxonomy): domain Eukaryota; kingdom Metazoa; phylum Chordata; class Mammalia; order Rodentia; family Dinomyidae; genus Dinomys; species Dinomys branickii. The sequence continues at coordinate 12,355 of PVLD010016566.1, read as the reverse complement.
GCCAAGTGTGGAGGTGTATAGCTGTAATCCCAACACTTGGGAGGCTAAGGCAAAGGATCGTTGTGAGTTTAAGGCTAGCCTTCACCATGTAGTGAGATCCTGCCACACACATAAAAAAGGTCAACTTATAAAGAGGAAAATGGTGTATGAAATTATTAGTACAGAAATTAAATTGTGATGACCAACAAACCCAAATTCTGTTTCCCACATATGATCTTAGATAAGAAACTGCATTTGTTCAATCACTGAACTATGCCACAAATTACTGGGCAAGTATGTTACTTAATCCACCAGTCACTATATTTCTGTTCTGAGGTAAAAGGGCTGGCTCCTAAATAAAATTCCGTTTGTCTTCATACGTCTCTGTTCCTTTGACAGTTTTATGACACATTGTCTTTTTATGCACATTTACATATTGCAAATGATTTTCTTTCGAATCTGTTTATGTACTTATGTTTTGTTAATTAAATTTATTTTTAACTGGAATACAAATTTTGCTTTTTAATAGAGCAACATGATGTTTCAATATACATTTGAGTTAGGTTAGTATCAGTCTTCTAAAATATTTATGAACAGTTTATGACAAATTTGCAAAATCCTTTTCTGCTCATTTTTGAAATATATAATGTGTAAAATGTAGCCTTAAACTGAGAAGAGAGTGGAGCGTTTCTGATCTAAGGTCCTACATGTCTCAATATCTATCTCATTTTAATCTGCAGCTCTGAAAAGATCTCAGAAATCAACCACTCAAGCAAGGACACTAAAGTAATGATGCAATATGAATACAAAAAATGACAACCACGGGAAGTAAGACACAAAGTGCTTATTTATATCAAACCTCTAGATATAGCTTTCATTTCATAGGAGATTTATGGAATAAAAAATATTAAATAACATTGTATTTTTGCTAGAAGTAAAATCTAGGGTGTGCAGAGTTACAAGCTGAATGACTCAGTATCTTCAACAACAAAATATAAAATAAAGCAGAAATGATAAGACATTTATAGTTGAAAAGATTATTCATTGGTCATTTTTGAAGATGAGTCCTATGTGAATGTAGTTTATTAAACTAATATCTCTACACGGATATGTATTTGACAAATTTATGCAGAAAATTTATAGAAACATGTAAATTAGGAGTTATTTAATGATAATTTGGGCTAAAGCAATTGGCCAAGCAATTTTTATCTGTTATGTCATAAAATTTCTTGTGAGTTTGATTTTTCCTAATACTTTGTAAGCAAAATTCAATTTCAAATAATTAAATATACTGTCTGTGCTTCAAAACTAAGGAAAAAGTATTAAGTCCAGACCTGATGAAATGTTTTTAGAGTAGTTTTCTTTTGAACAATCAATATTCAATTTCAAGACTATTTGTGTGATCCATTTCTAACTAAAGCAGTAATTGCTACCACCCAGGATTTTTACCTTCTATTCTTCCCCTACCATATTCAAGACTCCAGATTATATTTACAAGGGCCAGGGATATAGCTCAGTGGCATGAGTGCCTGCCTGACAAGCATAAGGTCATGAGTTTTATTCCCAGTACCAAAAAAAAAAAAAGATATTAGAAAGTTATATTTACAGAAATACATATGTGATTTTAAAGTCTAATATAAATATTGAGAATTGAGTTACCTGCCATATAGATCATATTTATTAATGTTCTATAAACTAAAACAACCACATAATGCTTTCTGTACATTCAAAATCATGTACGGAGGCAGAGTGATAAGAACAGAATAATTGACTAACCCAGCAATTACTCTCCCACATATACCTCTTCTTTCCATATTTATTCATTTCTTCATCTATGTTGAAATAATAGATGGGTTTTTGTTTTGTCACCTTGTAAACTGGAAAGCCTTGCTTTTCCCAAAATATTTGTGAGTTTTAGGCTGTGAACCAGGACACACATGAAAGCAGCACCATGACCAAGTGTCATGTTGCTGTTCATACTACTGTTCATAAGGAAAAGGATTTCTTTCATAATTTCGGCCACACTCCTTAGAAGGAATTCTCAAGGAAAGGGTTGAATAATTAACACTGCAAACTATCTCATTCTTTTAGCAAAGCTTATTCCACAGCTTTGCTTCAGTGTTCACCAGCTGTAGAGAAGGCAATTCAAACGCTCTAAATTAATCCCAGCTGCAGTGCTTGCAACACAATTAACACGTTTAAAAGTGATAAATATATGTTAAAAAAAAACAATTTGAGGTCAATTTAAAATAAGCTGTCGGAAAGCCGGAGATTGCCTGATCCTACGCATTTCTTGTTTGTTAATTATAAATTTCAATAATCAGTTTGGAATGGGGGAAAGGTTTTAAATTCCTAAAATATTAGTACTTTTTAAAAAAATGTGTGTTCCCTTTAAACTCACACTAAGGGATATATATTAGAAGAGCATTTCATCATTTCAGACAATATGGAATCTATAGGGAAAGGAGAAGTGTAGACAATAAATATATAGGTTGGGAATGTAAGTTATCAACAATATTTAGGCCTATGGAGCGACCATGCTCCCACATACTATATACATAGTATATATAAAGTTTACGTGCCTCACCCATGACTATGTACATACACATTGTGGATCTTCAACTCAAACTCACCATTTCAAACTTGTTTATTTCTACTTTATATAATTTAACACTTTCTTGAATTTTTTAGGAAAGATCTTATACTTAGTTTTGGGTAACACAGTCATGTTTGGAAATAAAACTCTATACTGATGTAAAATTAGCAATAACATGTATTATCTGTGAAATTCTTCCCCTGGGATCCCATTGTATTATTTACAATTTTTATGTTCTTTATTCCACCTCTCAGTACTAGAATGTCACAATATGTCAGCATCTGCTTATACTTCTTCACTCACACCCAGGATTGCACTCAACCATTCATTTCTGTGGTAGATTGCCAACTGGTACAAGTTGTAACACCCACCTAAACTGAACCAGTGTGGTGCTGGGTGTGGGAGGCCCACCTATGGATTGTTGCTGATAGTGTGAGAACCGGCACTGGAGAAGAATAGAGAACCTGTGAGAAGCTGTTTGGAAGCTGCTGACTCTCTTGAGCTACTCTGCTGGAGGACATTTTTATGCTGACCTTCCTGATGAACTCAGCTGTTCTCATCAGAGGAGGAGCTGGGGACCTCGTTGTTGCTGAGATTGGCTTGGGTTCACTTTGAGAGCCCTCTGGTTTTTACTTTGAGCATGGCTTCCTGACTCCAGAAGGGAAGATGGTACACTGGTCTTCCAGAGAAGCGTGTCATGTTCGCTTTCCTGATGGGAACTTGGCTTTCCTCATTATTGTAGGAGCTCGAGACCTCACTGTTGCTGAGGATGTCTGTGGTAATTTCCCGGGGAGTGCTGGTTCTTACTTTGACCATCGACTCCTGGCTCCAGTTGACATATCTCAGCCTACCAGCACAGATCCTTCATCCCGCCAGCACAGACTTTCTAACTTCCACCATTGACCTTTGGGCCTTCACAGCGCAGATCTGTGAAACAGGTCTGTATGAGACATTGTCATGGACTCTTGGCATCCAGCTGGACTCGTGGGAGGCAGTGTTATGGGCCCTAGGCTGTCAGCTGGATTCATGCAGGATATTACTTTGGGATCCAGGCCCTCAGGTTTATTCTTTGGCCTTTAGTGTCTGGACAGATTTCCTGCACTCTCTTTTTGTGTATGATTCTTTGGGTGACTATTATAAAATAATCTTATAATTAAATGTCCTATATTATATTGTTCTCCTTGCAAAACCCAAACTACATTTCCATCCACTAACTACCTGCATGTACTTGGCTCCAAATGTGTGTGGGAATTTTAAGCTTACCACACAAATTAGAAATCCTTTTTCACTATTCCACTAGATTGTATTAATGTCTCAGCTAAAAGCATCACTATGGACCTAGTTATAAAATCTAGAAATACTGAGCCATTCATTGTTTCTCTTCAATCTCTATCTAAAATTAGTCTCTTAAAAATGTTTAACGTTCTATTAGTGCACATTCTGAGTACATAATGCTTACATTCTTTGTGGGGAGTTGGTAGAGGTAGATGCTACATCTTAAATTTTTCTCCCTACCCCCTCCTCCTCCTTCCTGCATGTATTGATTCTCATCCCTTTTGCAAAAGATCTAGGTCCCTATTTCTTATCACCTAAATTTTATTTAGCTCTTTACTTATATTTTGAATTTCTCATATAAGAAATGACACATGACACTAAACTTATATGTCTGATTTATTCCACTTAATACTGTGGTCTTAAGATACATCCATTTTCTTCCAAATAAGTTTATTTTACTTTATGGCAGAGTACTGCACTGCATGTAATTCCATGTTTTTCTTTATCCATTCATCTGTTGATGTATACATAGGCCCTATCTCAGATTTAGTTATGATGAAAGTGTTGCTATAAACATGGAAATCCCTGCGCCATTATAAAATGATGTGTCTAATTCTGCAAAATATGTAGAAAGGGTATATCTGGGGCCAGTGGGATTTTTCATAATTTTTAAACTTTTGAGAAATCTTCATACTGATATCTATAATAGTTGCACTGGTTTACATTCTCACAAAATAGGTCCCTTTCTCTCAAATGGCCTTGCCATCATTTGCTATCATTTGATTTCTTGATGATGGTCCTTCTTTTCAGGGTAATATGAAATCTCGGTATTATATTCTTTATTTTATTTTAAAAAATAACAAAAAATCAACATGAAGAAAAAAGCAAAACAACAAAAAAACAGATAAAGAATTTTAAAACATGATGATAGGAATTAACAATGGTTGTTATATTAGATGTTGTCATTTTCAACACAGTTGCTCAATTTAACAGATATAAGAATATATGATTGATCAAGTAATTAAAGACAATGAAAACTAATTAAAAACATTAGAAATGATACAGAACTTCACTAAACAAGATGGTTGGGATTCAGCAATTGCTGTCCTATTGCATATTACTGTCTTCAAATTAGTTGTTCAGATTACCAGATATAAGCAAACAAACCTAGTGAAAAAAAAAGTACAATTAACTGTTGCTTTCAGTAGACCAATAAGCATCAACAATACATTTATTCCAGGTATATCTGTGCATATATATATATATATATATATATATATGGAGAAAAGAATAAAAATAAAATAACAAAAACAAAGACATAAAACAACATAAATCAAGAAAAGGATACACAATTTCAAAACAAGGTGATCAAAAATTGACAGTGGTTGTTATATTACATATTGTTATCTTCAAAGTGGTTACTCAGATACCCAGACATAGGCATGTAAGACTGACCAAACAATTACACATTAACTGTGCATTTCCAAAAACCATGACAGGGCTGGGGATATATCTCAGTGGAATATCACCTTCCTGGCAAGTGCAAGGTCTTGAGTTTCAACCCTGGTATTGGAAAAAAAAAAAAAAAAAACATGAGAAACTAGTAGCGCATTATCTTAGATTGTGTGTGTGTGTGTGTTGTGTGTGTTGTGTGTGTGTATGAAATCTTAGTATTGTTTTGATTTGAATTTCTCTAATGGCCAGCAATATTGAGCATTTCTTTACATATGTATTGGCCATTTGTATTTCATCAATTCTGTCTATTAATTTCAGTTGCTGCATTTTTGATTGGGCCTTTTATCTTGCAGATTCTAATTTGGGGGTTCCTTACACATTTTAGATATTACTCCTTTAACTGAGGAATATCTTGGAATTGTTTTCCTGTTCTGTATGTTGTCCCTTCACTTTGCAGGTTGTATCCTTTACTGTACAATATTTTCATTTGATATAATTTTATTTGTTGATTTTTGATGTCATTTTTTATGACATTGGGGGTCTGTTCATATCTTGGCCTGTTGCAGTGTTTTGAAGATTTACCTATTTTATCTTTCAGTCAATTGAATATTTTAATACTTACTTCTTTGATACATTTGGATTTTAGTTTAGTACAAAGTGAGAGATAGGGGTCTAGATTGAATCTTGTGCATGTGGACAGCCAGTTTTCCTATTATTATTTGATAAATAGTTTGTCTTTGCTCCAGTAAGTGATTTTTGTCCCCTTTGTCAAATCAGAGAGTTGAGTTAACCTGGGGTTGTTTCTGCATCCTCTATTCTTTTCCATAGATTCATACACCTATTTTTGTGCCCAAACTCTGCTGTTTTTATCATTAGTATCTGCACTGATAAAAAAAAAAAAATTCTCCCTTTTCTCGCCATACCTATAAATTCTGTTAGTCTAACTTCTCAAAATTTTTCCAACAAATAATTGAAGCAGGCAACTAGCAATATTTAAACCTCTATATTGTATATGCAATCTTCACTGCTTCCCCCCCAAAAAATCTACAACATAACTCCGAGAGAGGAAAATTACTTACTCTCTATCACTATAACTCCTTTATTTCTTTTATTTTTATTTATTTATTTTTTATTTTTTTGGCGGTACTGGGGATCAAACTCAGGACCCTGCGCTTGCTAGGCAGGCGCTTATTCCACTGAGCTATATCCCCAGCCCCAATTTCTTAATTCTTTTATGCATATCCCATTACCCATGGGTGTACTGTAAATGGAGTGGTGGCCCCTAAAAGAAAATATGATAATTGAAACTTGAATTGGCTTTCCAAATTGTGATAGTTACCCACTTTGCCAATTTTACTATTCGATGTAAAATCTAAAGCAAAAATTCTTAAACTTTCTCAGTTCATTATAACAGTGTGTCAGAAATTTTTTTTTACATTAATCTTAGGCAAAAATATAGATGATAGGCACATGGATATGCATCGTCCTTAAACACGAGGCTTAAGTAGATAAGAGGGAATTGTTAAGCACCTTTGTCCGAACAATTTAGTAGCTCTTTGATAAATTACACCCAAAATGAAGACATTAGTAACAATGTAACTTACATTTAAAACATTCACAATTACTGCCTGATGCGCTGCCTACTGCCGCTGTGCCGGCTCACAGGGTTAGCACAGTTACCCCCACCCTCATTTTCTGTTTGGCATTTCTTTCTCCTTAATGTTTGCTTTTTTAGGTAGTTCTTTAAGACTGCAACTTCACAAGGGTGTCACCCAAAGGAATGAGTGTGACCTAATGTTGAATCTGCAAACTATCTGAAGTTAGACATTTATGCATTGATGGATAGATGTTAGAACATTATAGATTTACAAAAGCAAAAATTTAAATTTATTAAAAAATACTGTGTAAGAAATGTTCAGTTTCTGTCTCTGGTGGAAAAACAGTATTTTATACAAATAAGTCACCTGGTCGGCTTTGAACACAAAGACAGTACAGACTGAAATGAGGACTGGCGGTGAAGGGAGGGGGAAACAGGACAGACCAAACCACCGACGTTTCTTATATTCTGTGAAAAATAGAATTACGGGAAAAAATAGACTTTACCAACATCAATGGCTTTACATGGTCCTTTGTGAAAACAAGAGGTAAATTCACCTCCACCAGATGAGCCTGTGGCTCAGATGTTCTGTGATATGGAACATCGAGAATCCCATGGGTCAGTGTTTAGGCTTCTCTACCAGGTACATGGCACAGTCCTGCTCTAATTTTTAGGCAACATTCTCTATTCTCAGATATCATTCAAGGCATGGCAACATGGGACCATAAGAAGTATGTGAATTTACATAGGACAAAGAGAATACTTAGAACTCTACCAGGGTGGCAAGATCACCTGTGATGGGACTTACCTAGCTTTTACATTAGATATACTCTGTTATATCCAGTCTGGAAACGAATTCCATTCTAACTAAAACATAACACACTGAAGTTTTCCCATCCCTGGCACATCAACAGCAACCAGAAAATTTAAACACAGTATGAAGAGAGCAATTTCTATTTTTGATGCAGAGGCCTGGGGTAATTTTACACACTATTAGGGAAATTGACACCTAAAATAGAACAAAACAAAGAACTCTATGAGCCTAATTTTTCTTTTCTACCTACAGCATTTACATAACGTAGTTTTATCTGTAGTAAAAACATAACAACAAATTTAAATGGGAATTTGTATCTTCTAGTTTTGAAGCTGAGATCATGGCAGAGTATTCCTAGCCAATGTAATTATTACATATACTGTAATAATGTATGCATGGTTGTTTTCCAATGTGCACAATGTATAAACTGAAGAATGACTCCAAGTATCAACTATGGTATTTGGGTTATAGTAAGAGGTTGGGTATTTTTACCAGTTGTAAAAAAGGTACCACTGTAGGAAGAGATGTCATCAGTAAAGGATACTATAAATATTAGAAATACAAAGCTCACGGGAAACCTCTGGATTTCCCATTGGCTCTTATTGTGAATTTAAAGCTACTCTAAAAAAATTTTAAAAACAAGTACAAAGTTCAGAAAAAAAGCTTTGTAAGTGTAGCATCAAAGTATTTTTAAAAGTTTGATATATGGTTATATTTGCTTTATACTGGAATATAAAACATGATCCTATGCAGTAGTTCTAGTAGTCATCAAAATATTCAACTTATAATAAAAATAAGTATTATTTTGAGAAATCTGCAACCATGGTGATATAAAATCCCTCCAAATGCTAAATTTGTCAAAATCAATAATGCTATTGGCCGCTTTTATGGTGGTAGAGGTTACTGAAAGTATATATATGGTTGTGGGGCTGGGGATATAGCTCAGTAGAATAAGCACTTGCCTGGCAAGTGCAAGATCCTGAGTTCAATCCCCAGTACTATAAATATATATATAATATGATTGTGTTTTATAGCCAATTTTTTAGACACTCAGAAATTTACTCAAAAATCCTTTGGAGATTCATGAAATTTAAAGTGAGTAAACTTTAATTACACATTGTATGGCAAAAGCTGGTTCTTGGTGAGACAACTCCTTCTTTGACCTGACACAAAGAGAGCTGCAACTTGGGTGCAAATATACATTTTAAGATCCAAGTTCTTTATATGTTGCTCATTGGTCCATTCTAATTTCATCCAAGAGAAAAGCTTTGCTATAGCGATTCTCCTCCTCTTTAAGAAGTTTTACTGTAGAACAAAGCAATAATTGCTTCAAGAAAGTTGTGAGAATTTTATAGAATTATTGCCTAAAATTTTTACTGATCTCCATTAATACATAATACCAAGTGAACATTCATTGTTATAGTGTAAAAACAAGTGGAACCTAAGGACACCTCAAATGCTTAAAATACATATTGCTAGCTTATTGGATGTTGCTTTAAGTTGTGGCAAAAGGACCAACCAGAGAAGGTGCCTTCCATCAAAGTTAACAGTTGACATTCTTCTGGAGAACAAGGGAGCAGGACTAGAGTATTTCTGGGATTGTTAGTAAAATCAAGAGACTCAGAGTGTTCAGGGATCTTCCCCAATAATGCAGTCTGAACTGTTATCCAAGGCCACCATCAAGAGACCTGTTCAAATCAGCTTTGGATTATAGAAGTTGCTGTCCTAAGGATGAAGTTTTTATTATCTTTTCAATGCTAGAAATTTCATTTCTATGGGCAATTTCAATTGCTTTCTGTTGAACTTCAATAAATCTGGGACAACAACTCAACTGCCAGAGGGAACGATAAAACCACATGAGGAGGACGACCGGGAAGATGGCGACCAGGTGAGCGGCAGAGGGAATCTCTCCCAGAGGCCGATCCTTTGCGTGCGGCAGCCTGGTCCATGGATGCAAAATTCCAATGGATCGGGCTGCTCTCCACAGCCTGAGCATTAAAGGGCCAGCTGACAAGCCACGCGGAGAGAAGTGGGCGTATCCTGAGAGCTGGGCACCCGAGGCATCGGTGCTGCGCTTGGGCCTCAGCTCGGTTCAAATCGCGTACAGCCGAGAGAGCGAGTGTGGTGGGAAGAACGGCTTCAGCTCCTGAACCCGACCAGCTCAGAGGCGGCTGTAACCAGGATTTGTTGGAGACAGCGGAGCAGAGGAAACTCAGAGAACACGCTACTGGGACAGACCGTGCCAATCTGGGCAGCGGTCAGGGATCCCACACAGAACCCCACCCCCGCAGCCGGTGCTGCACTAACTGGAGCAACAGCGATCGGCGGGTTTTCTGAGTCGGGAAAAAGCTCCATCCAGAGGGATACATCTGAACGGCATTCTGGTCTGCATGATCAAAGGGTGAGTTAAGAGGGCGCTCTAACTGGTTTTTCCTGAATCGGGAAGAAGCTCAGCCCAGCAAGTGACATCAAAGCAGCTTTAAGGACTGCGGGATCTCCCAGGTGGGAAGAGTTAGCTAGGCGCCCCAAAGGGATTTGTGAGGGGGAGGAGCTCCACCCAGGGAGGAACACCGGAGTGGCCTGTCTGCAAGACTTCTGGGGCGGCGAGCTATTTATTCGCCCCGGCCAGGTCTTGGGATAGGGAGTAGAAGCGGAAATCTCAGCAGACAGTTTAAGGGACATTCTCCCAAAGAGAAGGAAGCATTGGAGCAGCCTCTGCAGCAGACCTTTGCCTGCTGAAATGCCTGTGGAATTTATAGCTCCACATTTCGAATCTGATACACAACAATGGGAAAACAGAGGAACAAAACGCAGTCTCAAAACTCAACCCCACCCAGAACAAGTTTTGAATGTGAAGATACAGGGGAACCAGGAAGCCTTACAACTTCAACTTGTAAAACGATTGCATCCGAAATGAAACAACTCCAACAGGCCATGAAAGAGCTTAAAGCAGAAATAACCCACATACCCACAATGATTTCTCAGACAAAAAACGAGCTGAAAACAATGATGGAAGAAATGCTCCATTCACACAGACAAGAAATAGACAAAAGTATAGAAGAAAATAGGAAACAAATGGAAATGTTACAAGAGCAATTTAGAATGAATTACCAATAATGAAACATGTCCAAAGAGAATGCCAGAATTTGAAAACTAACACTGAAAGCATGAAAAACCATTTAAATGAAACCGAAGATAGAATTTCAGAACTTGAAGACAGCATGGCAGCTTATGAGCGTGAAAGGAAGAATCTCATGATATCATCAAAGACACAAGAAACGTCAATCCCGCAGCTGCAAGATGATGCAAAACGTAACAATATTCGAATTATAGGAGTGTGTGAAACAGCAGGAGATCTCACAAACGACATAAAAGGAATATTTGATGAAATAATAGCAGAAAATTTCCCAAACAAGGTAAAAGATACTGAAGTTCAGTTAAGTGAAGCATATAGAATCCCAATGATCCATAACGCAAAGAAAAACACACAGGCATATAACAGTCAAGATCCCAGATAACCAGCAAAAGAACACAATATTAAAAGCTGCCAGAGAAATGGAACAGATCACCTATGAAGGAAAGCCCATCAGAATCACAGCAGATTTCTCAATGGAAACCATGAAATCAAGAAGAGCTTGGAGTGAGATACTACAGATTCTGAGACAAAACAACTTCCAACCCAGACCGATGTATTCTGCAAAATTATCCCTCAAATTCAATGGAGAAATAGAATATTTCCACGACAAAGAACAACTGAATACCTTCATGAGTGCCAAAGCAGCTTTGGAAAAAGCACTAAAAGATATTCTAGACAGAGAAAAAAGAGACCACAATCCCAAGAACAGCTATAGAAATAACTCCCTAAACAGAACAAATAATTAAACAGTCAGCAAAAGAAGGAAAACTTCAAGTAAATAACATGACTAGAATAAGCCAACATATAACCATGGTAACCATTAATGTAAATGGCCTCAACTCAAAAGTCAAAAGGAAAAGATTGGAAGACTGGATTAAGGAAAACAATCCAACGATATGCTGTATACAGGGAACACATTTTACTCAAAAAGAAATCCATAGGTTGAAAGTTAAGGGTTGGAAAACAATTCTCCATGCAACAGGCCCCCAGAAAAAAGCAGGGGTAGCTATTATGTTTTCAAACAATGTAACTTCAAACCAAAAACAATCAAAAGAGATAAAGAAGGCCACTACATACTAGTTAGGGGAAAGCTACAAGAGGAAGACGTAACAATCCTAAACATTTATGCACCAAACAATGGAGCAAATAACTTTACAAGTCAAATCTTGACAGATGTAAAAAATCAAATAACTAATAACACTATTGTAATAGGGGACCTAAACACCCCTCTGATGCAAAGAGACAGGTCAACCGGACAGAAACTCAGCAAAGAAATAACAGACCTGAACCAAAAGTGTGAACAGATGGACTTAGTAGATGTATACAGAGTGTTCCAACCCACAGCATCAGAATACACATTTTTCTCAGCTGCACATGGGTCTTTCTCCAAAATAGACCACATTTTAGCCCATAGAGCATATCTACCTAAATGCAAAAGAATTCAAATTATCCCATGCATATTATCGGACCACAATGCAATAAAATTGGAAATTAATGACAAAG